>DWPT01006785.1:0-11225 GCA_018251895.1 Agathymus mariae mariae
TAACACAATAGAACCCAAAACAATAGTTGTTAGCATTTTTTACTGTGCATTTGTGCACGCTAATCTCAAAAACGGCTTAACCGATTATGGTTTTCACTAATGTGTTTCAGTAAACATTACTTAATATTTAAAGTTCGTATTATTTCAATCCGTCCACAAACCAAAAAAATATATTTGTATATCTCATTCATAGAACGAGAAAAACCCAGTCCTTAAACAGCGTAGGTAGCTATTTCTAATCGTAAGGCGTAGTTTTTCTGACAGTGTAGAAAATAGGTTAAGATTAACACATTCGCTACATTGGAATGAAAGAGATAAATTCCATGGCTACCTCCACTCTGGAGATTGGAATATATTTTGCACAAAAATAAATCTATTGCTAAGTAACTTACATTCTTAAAACTATTGAAAAAAATTTAAGATTATTTTTATCGGAATAAAATTTAAAAATAACTCACAAATACAAAGTAATTAATATTTAATCGTGTAACGCTGCATATTCGTTGTATTACAAATAATCTTGTCTTTAATTTGTTACCACACGGTATTATTACTTACTTATGTCTTGGACGACATTTTTCTTCGCTTTAGACCGTAGTCATGAGCTACTAATATCAATAGCTGGATGTAACATTTATCTTCTATTCCTTCATTATAATTATTAAACGTACACCTAATCATAATGCATGAAAAAGCTTATGTGGTATTAATACGGTAATACGGGAAATATTTTATTTTTGTAATCTATCCTGCCGTTTTACCAACCCTAGTAATCATTGTATAAGGGCGTGGAAGTATGAATGAGTTCCAAAAGCTATCTTCGATCACCTTGCGTGAGTATTAGATGTTATAACCCTGACAATGTTTAGAAACATTAGGATCTTGGTGAACACGTTCAGAGCGACATTTCTGATTGATATATCTGTTGGGTAAGAACGACATTCAAGCGTTCCAGAAAAGTGTATAGTGTACACGGTTTTAATTATTAAAAGTAATTAGTAAAAGTTCGGTTTGGATAACTTAATGCTGCACCTTCCAATATACTTCTTCATTTGAATTCCTATTTAAAAAAATATATTTTTTGTAGACATATAACTTATAAGCAAATTAAATTTAAGTTTAATAAAATAAGTAGTAGCATGTAGTTATAATAACTATATTTTATTGTAACCGTATTATAGTTTTAATGATGACCATATCATGCGTGATGAGTCCAACCTCGTCGTTGGTGCGTAATTTGGATGCCGTTAATGTGGAACATGTGGATAGCTGGTCAAAAATAATATGTAAATTTAAACAAATTGTACAAAGTGTGTAGGGGGTGTTATATTTACTTATATTTGACTAACTAAAGAATTTCACAATTTAAAAATTCACCCGTCAACAGTACTTTTGTACTTTGCAAAAACAATACGGTATCCGTTACAAAATCCGCCTGTAAAACCAATTACTTTCCGCTGTGCGAACTGTGCCACAAATTTCTAATTTTCCTTATTTCTTATTGACAACGGTAAATCTAGATCGAATGAATCCATTGTGATGTTATGCAGCGTTTAACGTTTATTTGTAGTTCTGGAAATGATAGATTTTTGAATCAATGAATTAGAAGCTGGAAAAAATATGTAACATTAAAATAACTCGTCCGATCCATTTCAGACTTCCAATCATAGTCCTTCATCTACGTCTCGATAGCTTCGCTGGCCTCGTGTTAAGAACACGTAAAAATAACATGGACATCTAATGTAATACAAAATTAGATAAAATATCTTCCTATACCTATACCTTATACCGCAAATAAGAAAAGGATATAAAGTTATACATCATTATTTAATTAGGTACATTGCAAAATTGATTACACATTATTATAATCTAAATATAGGTTTATGTTCTTCAGTATATTCTATCTGCGTCGGAACATATTGTAACAAAATTTTATTCTTCATTTACGACGTATTTTAGACAAGTATGTTATATAAAAGTATTATATAATCAATTTATATAAAACTATGAAATGAACTATGAATAAAATCTATTTAATTGATTAATGACATTTTAGGAGTAAGATCATTGAAATTCGTTGTATCCTAATGTATTTGTTTTTATTTTAGCTTTCCAATCGGAATATTATTTATACTAATACATATTCCTTATAACTACTGTTTCCTTAAACATTTGCGTTATTTACAGGTAATATACCTATTAAATGAACTAAGTTATGTTGACTCCATAATCTCTCCTCTTTTGGGATCTTGGGCTTACATATACTTAATAACTTAACAAATATCTATGAAGCATTCAAGCTACGCCTTAACTAGCTAATTATTTCATGGTGCTTAGTAAAGATTGCTGCACAGTTAAGACTTGCGGATAGAGTATTTTATGGCGGTTATGTAACTAAGAATGCAATAAAAATGTTGGCCAACATGTTCTCAACATAATTTAGGTTTATGGAAACAAGGTTAGTATAAAGCCTTAAAAGTATAAAAGATGATTTAATGATTAGAGAACGCCGAAATGGGAGAAGTTCGATTCTTCCCTATTAGAAGATTATTGTTCTTCAGTTCTTTAATTAAAAGGTTCACTGATCCAAGATGCAAGTGGACCCGGTAGTTTGGAAGGCTTGCGTTAAGACACAGGTTTTACTTAGAAGCCCCTGTGATACACGTTAATGGATAGAGATAAAGAGATTATTAAGATATTATAATCAACACTTAATGGGCGAAGATAAACATAATTCGATAGATCCGTAGATAATCTCGTAGTTGGCTTTGGGTGTCAGCAACCTGAGTGAGTACCTACATTTTATTTCAAATTAATTTGCAAACTTACAACAAAGTACCTATGTACATTCATGAAGTAATTGTCTTTTGGATAGTCATTCTGTTGTATAGCAGATACACTGAAATATTTAAAAAATATTATTTTGGTATATTTTTATTTTTGAATTGGCTAGATTTTTTCGGATTCACTATAGTTACATACGTAATAAGTGTTAAAAGTAGACGGGACACATGTAAAAACTTTTTTATTTAATCGGCAACAAATAGCCTACCAAAGTGTCATCAAGAATGAATGAATATTAGCAAAACATTAGCATGATAACCTTGAAAAAATGGACGACATGGATACGTTACGCACTTGGCAAAGATTAAATACCTATTACAGTGATATTAATTATTTTTTTATTATTTTTCAACAAATATTATAAGTAGAATATTTAAATATTACTTACCAAGATCTCGACCATTATTTGTAGCTTTTTGTGCGCTGGCCAGCAAAACTAACGACATAAGAAAAACACTGGGTATTTTGTAAACGAAAAATATTTTCATTTTGAATCCCTATATTTAGACTAAGAAAAAAAAAAATCTTAAACCACACGTTATCAAATTGGTGCAAGTTAAAGTCAAAGAAAAAAATTAAAATGATTTTGAATTTAGAATCTCGATTTCATTTTCGCGCGGACCAAAGTATCCGCGATCGAGTGGCGCGTGCGACGCGGCCTTTGAAATGTGTTTACTGAGGAAGATGCTGTGCTAGCACAGGTGCGTAGGCCAACGGAGAAAGAACTGATCCATAGAATTATTATATATAAAGAGGTATTATTATTCGCCTCTTGTAGCGTCTTCACTAATAGAACTTGTTTACTGACAACCATTATACTTGTACGGTCTTGAACGTAGCGAAATTAAAAACAAGAATGCTGACCGGTCTACAATGGTAAAAAAAACTAGCTAATAAGCAGGTGACCCTGACGATAGAAACTGCTTCATTAACTTCACACTATGAGAGGATTTTTTTAACGACTTTTTGATAAACAAATCTCTCTAATCTAAGCCTAGGTGTAAAATAAAACACATTTTGTTTTTATAATATTTACAACAGCATTCAATTATCTAGCGATGACAACAAGGACTACATGACATTGATAAAAGGTCGAACATATAACTCAGATAAAATTCGATATGTAATTAAACTTCTAATTGACATTGACGCCCATAAAATACGATTAGGTAAATACCTAAATCTCATCGAAGGAAGTACAATAGTTAGGTCTTTGAATTTGTTTCATATTGAGAAAATAAATTAAAATTACTTGATACCTGACTAGGCTGCTTATATGGCAACTGAAATTTCAGTAATTATGTATCTGAAAACTTTCAACATCATAGAATTATTATGTTAAACGTTAAAATATTAACGTATATGAACAGTGATAACCTAGTAGTTTGAACTTCTGGATGCAGCTGGAATTTTTCAAAATCATGTTCATATTACATTCAATCCAAAAGAAATACACCGCAGATCAGGGCTCTTTGTAAATAAAGCGTGGAATATATTTCACCGTGTTGTCTTCAGTGCGCACGTATATTTTGTATTTGGTATTATTTTTTATGTAAATAATTAATAATTAATAATAATGCAAAGGAGTAGATGCGTCGTCTGATAAAAGGCGGCCTGCAAACCAAGAACTGGGGAGCCGTTGATTACTGGTGTATCGATACTGCAACTGCAACGCGTTAACGACATCTCATAGCTCATTCTATGCAGATAAAAAAACATACTTCCATACTCTAATACTGACGGGATGGACCTGGACGGTGCAGCGTCCAGGGGACCTAGTGCCGTACCCTTGTCCATTGTTTGGCAAGGTTTTTTTATGTAACTTACACCAATATAGCCGAGGAGCTACCCGATGGTAAGTGGTCAGCGTCGTCTGTGAATATCAGTAGTATTGCTTAGTAGCTTATTCCTTTATTTTTCCCAATTGGAACACAAATTGATCCAAATTCAATCAATCGTATATACTACAAAAAAAAAACTTTAACTTGCGACTAGTTTATAAAGCTAAAAGCTCTATAAAGGGGATTTTCCTATTTTTAATGTGGGATTTTCCTTAATCTGATATGAACCCATCCTTGTTAAACTTGTAGCTTTGGTCTTTATATAGTACTATATTCTTCTATCATATTAGTATTTTCCTCTCCTAGCAAGATACTATTCTGAAGTATAGATTTCTCTATCTTACATTAATTATTTTAAATATTGCTATTATTTACATTTATTGAACTAAGTTTAATTACATTGTATAAAAATATAAAAAACAATTCACGGTTGGTTTTAGAAGTAGGATGAAGGAAGTAAAATACCCTACCACCATGCGAGTACCCTCGATATTAAACTGGATGGTAATGGAACCTAGTGTGACCTTCAATATAAGAAAACGTTCGCCATAGCCTCACGCGTTGTTTGGCAGTACAACACGAGCAGGTGAGCTTGACTCGGCCTTAGAAAAATAGAGCTTATTACAACACAAACAGTGAAATATTACAGTAATTGAACGCGATTGTTTTTATATTGCTCCATATAGAGATACTTAATTGTATTCACTGAACTTAAATCGTACATTTTGTCCTTAATTTTTGAAAAACTATAGCAGCTTCTGATACTTTCGTAATAGTTTTACTGTTGATTTCCAAATGTGTTCCATAACTAGCCAAATACATAAATTACAGGATAAGTCCTAGCTTTATTGAGATAAATTATCATAAAGTCCTAAGTGAGTTTCCTACGTATATTCACGCACTACTTTCTCCCTTAGCTAATGACGAGTTTACTTTAGGTGGAGACAGAATATGGAAATATCACAATAAAGAGCTTAAGGGATTTCATTCTACTCTATATCTGTTCGCTTGTTAGCCAAATAGAGCAAATAAAGTTTTTTTTTTCTCAATATGACGTTGGCATAGCTACACTCAGCCAAAGACAAATAAAAGCTTTGTTAAGAAATATTATATAAAAATAGATAAGTAATTTGTTTTTTAAAACGAATATCATGTAATATAATACTTAGGAGTTAATATATATTTTTTATATTACACAACAGAATAAAAGGAAGTCAATACTTAATAAAGTCTTTCTTAAAACGGTTCCTACGTTCATTTGCAACCACAGATTTTTTCTACAGCCTGACTTTGCTCGTTATTGTACTCTATGTTTTGCTTCCTTCCCTAGTCTCTGGTTTTGTTGTGTGTCTGGTTGTTGGTTCGGTTATTTTGGTTATTTTTGTGATTTAAATTCAACCTTACCAACAGAAAATACAGTAATACAAATGAAGTGAAATAATTATTTAATTGCAATTATTGTTGGTGCTCATATCCTAAACTAGCAGCATGGCTGGTTTTACTGAGAACGCGTTAGTACGTAAGTTACAGGAGTTGAACTCCAGTCAACAGAGCATTCAAACTTTGTCTCTTTGGCTAATACATCACAGAAAACATCATACAGCCATTGTAAAAACATGGTTCAAGGAAATGATGAAAGGTAATTAGGTCAATTCATTGAACGTTTTCTACTTTTTATTCATAATGATTTTGGTGCTTGCTTGTTTATCTGCAGAACTACAACAATTTTAACGTTACAGAAAGCTACTTAGTTTTGTTTAATACAAACAAATATAAATTTAGAAAAATCTTGTTGTATAACCTATAAATATAAACAACTTATTCTTCACTTTTAGCAAAAGATAGCAAGCAACTTACATTCATGTATCTTGCTAATGACGTAATACAGAACAGTAAGAAGAAAGGCCCGGAATATGGTAAGGACTTTGGAGAAGTTCTCAATGAATCATTCAAGCACATGGCTAAGACTGGTATTACTGCAAAAACAAAAAATACACTCCACAGAATATTATCTATTTGGGAGGAAAGAGGGGTGTACGATGCAGCGAAAATTCAGGAGTTCAAAGAGTCTTGTAAGATATTTTTGTTTTGTACTTTTGAAACGTTTTTCCTACTAAATTGAATTTAATATTGTGTATAATAAAGATTTGTTTGGTATAGTGCATATGATTTGTATACATATAATACCAATAACCCAATGATTTATATTCAGTATATCACAACAATATAGTAACTGCACTGTTGAAAGTCCCTTAAGACATCTGATGGGATGTTGAAAATAAACCCTCCTCTATTCTTGTCCTGTGTGCTACTCTTCATTCCCTTAAAATTTCTGTATCCACCATTAAGTCATTTGATTCCTATTTCCGAAGTTGCTCACAATGCATATGTCAAAACAAGTCTTCCTCTCATTGGTGTGCAGTTATGTGGGCTTTCCTCAGAGTGGTATTCTCTCCTCTTCTGTTTTTTATTTTATCAATTCTTTTACTAAGGTTATTTCATTGAGATTCCATATTTTTGCAGATGAATTGCAAATTTATCAGAATTTGCATGTCAATGACATTGATTTAGCTATTGCATGCATTAGTGGATGGACAAAATCTTATAGCCATTGCATGCCATAAAGAAAAATGCACTTTTATTATCACTTACACCATATGATCCATTTGATTGTATGCTGGCTATTATAATAAAAATATTGCTTGTTGCATATAAAGCTATATGTTCCAGACTCCAAACTTAATTGGACTTTCAGTCTTGTTGGTGAAAGGTTCAACTTAATTATTTGTGGCTGTTTATTGAGTGCCATAAAGCATAAAATTGTAAAACTGCAATTCCTTTTGAATTTTGAAAACTATGTTATCATTAATAATTATTGTAACTGTTAAAGTAATGTAAAAACTACCATATTTTATTGAAAGGTCCTCGGCTGTCAGTGGTAATAATATAAGTATGTTCAATATATCACCACTACTTCTACTTGGGATTGATTATAGATATGTATGATAGACTGAATAAAGAAGCATGTACACTTTACATTTATACCATCCATATTAATAACAATTTTTAACAATTACTGTAGTTCAATGATTTGCCATACAGAATTTTAGAACCAATTATCATCAAGATAAAATTGTAGTTGAACACTAATTTAAACTAAATTTACAGTGTTTGATGTGAAGGTATTGGTAGTAGAGTTGTGATGATGTATTGGGGGCAGATTGATTTTATTAGATATCCAAAGTAATGCTAATTTTCTTGATTATATGTATTGAGGCAAAGAAAATCAAACTGATGAGTTTATTTAATATGAATGTTGTTATTTATGACTATTATAAATACATAAAATTATAATTTAATACATTTAGATTTTAACACCAGTTGTATATAAATTGCAGTGGATCCGAATGATGCAATCCCAAAAGTGGCAAGCAAACGTAAAACTGACGATCCAGAACCTAAAAGCAGTGAAAAGAAACCCAAGGTAGAGAGTAAAGAGAAGAGAGAAAGACGTCGAAGCGAAACAAAAGTGGAAGTGGACGGCCTTGTTGAAACACATATTACCTTGAGCCCCAAAACTCCTCCCGGTGACCCTCCAGAACCTGAAGAGTTGATTAAGGTATTTATTTGCTTTTAAAATCCAAAAACTTTTTTTTGTTTTGTGCACCCTTTTACTGATAATTTTAATTTCTCTTAAAATTGCTTTCTGTTCAGCTAGTATTCTAAACAGCCCTTAAAAAGAACTAATTATTGATATATTTTGTTGTATTCCTGAGGAGAGTCCTCATTACATCTGAGTGTATTCATAGTTATATAGTTCATGAAACACAGAAATCCTTATGAGCACATTAAGATGCCAGTGATATATATCTTGTAGGGAGTAAGTTAATTTTTTTTTTACTGTAATTGCATATCACTGAATGCCATGAATTCATTATTGTGTTCTGTTATTTCAATGTTTCCCTTAAGCTGAAAATGTAGTGGTTATAAGATTGAAATCAATGTAATGTAAATAAATTGTAGAAATGCCAAGTTTCTATATTTATTTGTAACTTATTAATAATAATGCCTAATAATAATAAAGGTAAATTATGTAACTAGACAGTATCATCCCAACATTCAGATATATAATTTGTCTTGGTTTTACCATGTTGCTAATAATATTATTCCCATATTTCAGGCACTTTTAGAATTAGAATCGAGTGCATCTAGTGATGAAGCTGTGAGAGAAAGGATTGCATCCCTTCCGCCAGAAGTATCTGAAGTCCAATTATTGTCTAAGTTAGAAGGTAAAATTTGTGACCAAGTGTGTTCTTTAATAAAAAGAAAAATAAAACATAATATCTGTAAAAATACATATAAAATAAACATTGGAACGGTTACACAATTTATTGTTTCATTTATATCATTACAAAGTTTTTAACTGTATCTGATTTTAGCAATCATTTATAGTTAATACTCAACTTTTAATAACCCTACTTAACTAATTTAAACTCATTAATGTAAATAATTGAGGTTTCAAGTTTCACTTTTGTGTTGGTTTTCACTCTATAAATTTTGGTTTTAAGTTATACATTACACATATTTATCTTTACATACCACTTTTATTAAATTATTTTTAATGATATGGTTTCGTAATATGTTTCAATTACTCTTAATTACATTTCCTTCTTCAATGACTTGAAGCATTTTTGTGCAGTTTATACTATATAAGAAGTGAGTTGTAATTATTATTTAGTGTATTATGTATGTCAATTAAGGAAACCTAAAATAGATGTTATTTTTATTTAGTTAATAAAGTTTTCAGTAGAGTAGTCATATCATATTACTTTAATTAAATTAATATAAAATTTAATTCTTATTTATTGATAAAAAATAATACTTAGTATCATACTGACTTACACAATGATTTCTTAAAAGACTAACATTTACGTTTTCCAAGTTTTATTAAAATAATTTTACATCACAAACAATATTGACATCAGTAATAATAATATATATTATATTAATCAGTTTCATTAACATTATAGATATTTTCAAAAAGGATTTTGTCAATTTATTTCCGGTGCTTGCATCTTGTCAAATGCTGTGTATATATATGTATATATATATAGTACTGTACTATACTATATAAAAAATATTTAACAGTTTGATAAAATTATGATTTAAATTTAAATTTATTAAATTTAAAAAATTGGTAAAACCTGTTGTAATTAACATAACGGATACACTTGGTATAATAACACAATTATCACCTGCCTTTGTATAACTGACATCTTAGTTTGAATTCATTTTTATTTTAGATAAGGAATCCGCACTGAGTCTGAGTGCTGTAGTAAATTCCGCAGTGGAATTACTGGCCGAGTACAATTTGAGGTTGTCTGAAGAGTTGGAGAAGAGGCGTAAGGTAGCCGCCATGTTGAGGGACTTCGCGCAAGCCCAGAGGGATCTGGCTAAACAGGCTGAAGCACGGCTTGAGGTGAGACTTGCATACGTGCTTCTTAATTTTTATTTACTATAAGATGTAAGTTTCGAATTCAGCACGCATCTTATATTTTTCATAATTATTTGCTCTTAAATTATTTGTAACCCTCTTCAGTCTAATACCTGATTCCTGCATACTTCAAAGTTGTCTATAATGCTCTCAAAAATATGTAAAATCCATTATTTTGCACTAATGCAATGAGATTGAAAATAAATTTGGGAGGGAAGTTGGATTGTGATATTTAATGCTGATCAATTTCAGTATGACTTCAATCGCCCTGAAAATTTTGCTATTAACGGTCGCCCTTCGGACTCCACGCTTTTAACTAGAATGATCTCACGTGATTAATTACCTATAGGAATATCTAATTGAAACCAGAGATGTTATGGAGCTCCGTAACCGTAACCGAAACTGTTGGATATCCGAAATAAAAATATATCCGAAACCGTATCCGATAAAAATGTTTCGGATAGGAGCAGTCTATATAAAACAAGTTTTCGCCTGCCGAGCCGATACACTAAACGCGTTGTTCTCATTTTAGACGATGATTTTTAAGGCTGTTATTATTTTTTGTGATTATAATATCACATAATACCTAGAAATATAGTAAAACTTTGTTAATACATATTATTTTTCCAAGTTGTAAATCATCTAATATCCATATCCGAAATTATCCGAAACCATCGGATACTCTGAAATAATTTCATATCCGTAACCGAAATCGGTAAAATATTATGCGTATATAATATATATCCTCTTTCTCCGTGGACGTCAGCGCGAGTGGACGTGCCCCTCAGATAAAAAAGCTTGGATTTAAGGTTCGAAATTACAATATTAAAATAATATTATCGCTAACCGTGCCGTTAGTTTGACAGTTCGCGACCAGTACAAGCGGTGCGAAAAGGAGACAACTAACTCCGATAATTGTCTTCTCACTCCTTCCCTGTTAACCGGATTGAGTCAAGGAATATGCTTTGCCACGGTACGCTGTAGCGGTGACAACAAGCAAGTTTTGAATCTTTGTACTACGAGCTAAACCGCGATCTACTAGCTTA
>DWPT01006786.1:0-11224 GCA_018251895.1 Agathymus mariae mariae
TGCCCCAATAATATTCCAAAGTAGGTTCTTGATTAAATGAGTTTTTGTGACTTATTGTGTTAGGTATTTCTTCGGAGTTCATTTTGTAATCTGAATTCTTGTTGGTATTATGTATATTTTCTGGGCAACTTGCAAAATTACATTACATGCTTTATAAATTATGTGAAGAGGTCAAAAGCACCATACTGCCGTACCGGCTATCATAATTGATATAAATGATTATGATTGATTAAGTATTGGTTCCTTTTTTCGATCAGGATCATCCTTGACTTTGGTTTTGTCATAATTGATGATATTTTTGGCGCCCATGTCTTTTTTAATGCCTCTTCCAACTCACCAAAATATTCCTTTATAGTATCGGGGGACACTCGAGCCCTTGACTTTTTAATATTTTGAGATTTTCTCAAAGAAATGAAGTCTGTATGTATTTTCAAGAATCCTGTGGCATAATCTTTTCCTGGCATATTATCTTTAAAATGCTTATGTGTGATATCCATATTATCCAAATATAGTTTCACCATTATTCTTAAATCATATGTGTCTAAAGGATAGCCCCAATCACTACAAACATCTAAATACTGAACAATGTGAAGTTCTGTGTCAACGTCTAAAGCATTTTGTCTTTCTATTATGTCGATATAAAATTGATTTATTAATGTTATGCTGTTTTGCAATTTTGGATATAGAATAGTTTAGATTGGTATACTTCCAAAACTTGCTTAGTTACAGCATCATCGTATTTGCGATAATACTTACTACGTGGGTCTGGTTTGTAATTTCAAAAAATTTCAGAAAATAAAAAGAATTAAGAATGCAAAAAAGGCAATTAACCTTCCTGCATGTATTTCAAAAGAAAATTTATTTATATTTAATTTAATACAAAATTCTAAGTTACCTACGACTTACCGAATAATGTTACAAAAAGTTATTGCGACTACCCTTGTTATGTGGCCAGCAATAAAATTGTCCTTTTAAAAACAATTATTTATTTAACACAATGAAATAGAAATTATAAACAAAGAAATAGAAATTATAATTAAAGATTCAGAGAGATGTTATTAGAATTAGGATTGGAGATTGAATGTGTCGGGTTAAAGGATACAAGGGTATTTAAATGGTTTAGGAAGGAGGGGATAATGACTTGAGCGGCAGGAAGAGGGTGAAGAGGGTTGTTAGCCTAATTAACAATGATACCTAATTATATTTTATTTATTTATGATTAACAATGATTTTATTTACTTATTTACTAGACTTATGGTTCTAAAGGTTAGTAGATAGTAAAGTAAATAGAGTGGTTAGTAACTTAGCCTAATAATTATATGAAGGGGTGTGAAGGGGTATGTAACAAAGGGGTATGGAACACCTCTTCCCTTAGAAGAAAGATCGGGCTTTTTTATGATGGCCTGAACTTTGAGAGCTTGGATTTTCATCTTTTTCGTCTTCGGAGATGCAGGATGTATTGGAAACAATGGACATTGGTATTTCGATGTTTTGTCTTCTTTATCAAAACAGTTGTTAAATATTTGGATACAACCATTTCTTCTTGGTTCGTCGTTAGTTCCGCTCTAGCATAAGGAATATATTGTACGCCATGTGCAACATTTATAAATAATTATAATTGCCATAATGATGCCAAAACCAATTGTGGCATAAGAAAATTTTCAAGTTTTTCTCTTTGTTTTTCTAAGACTCGGTGTTGGTTTCTTATTTGGTCTCCAATTACGTTTAGACCGTCCAATGGAATATTTTTAACTTTAATAGGTGATAACTCCAGAGGGGTGGTCTTGAAAATTTCGGGAATACAGTCGTCTTGAAGATCTACCGTGATGAATGAATGGGTTAAATTTGATTCAGTGTCCTTTTCAGCATTAAGGGTTACAAAGGCTGTGTAGAATTTACATCCTTGGAAGAGTGTGATAATTCCGGAGTCTGAAATTTCATTATGTTTGATATCTTCTCCACATTCGATGACGTATGGTGTTTTCTGACGTAGAATAAAAATCCATTTATTATTTCCAATCGGCTGGAAAGTGTCGATGTGGGCAGAAAATGCGCTCACTTCACAGGACAAAGGTAACTGTTTGCTTGTTGACTGAAGGATTGTCATTTCACAGATAGGTCTCGAATTGTAGTTGTAGATTGGTAGATCTCTGCATACTCTTCTTCTAGATGCAAAGATTTTACACCCGTCGAGGAAGCTCGAAGACACGTAGTGTTGACGTGTGGATGAAGTGGCAAGATATGTATGCTCAGGAAATAAGGTAGAATATATAGAGGAATTCGTATGTTTATATAGGAATAGAATAGATATGGAACAGGGAAAACTTTTCATTTTTTGCTAGAGGAAATTCTAGTACGTATACTAATTTATTCATATAAATGTAGGATGTCAGTGTTGCAGATTCTAGAATATTATGTATGTTGTCGATAGTAATTGGTAAAACGAGATTGTTATTTATTCTTATATTATTCGTAGCTAGAAATTCTTTTTATATGCGTACAGTAGATATTATAGAGGGGTGGATCGCTCCCGATTTAATAAACAAGATGCTTGTTAATATGTCATCTAATTCTTTTTGTAATGATATAACTGATTCTAAGATTTGAATGGAAATAGAAGAAATTTGTTGCGATGTTTGTAGATCAAAAATAATCTTATCTGTTTTATTGAGATGGGAGGAGAGTTTTTCAAGACTATCATTAATAAAATACTCGTCATAAGAAATTCTTAATATTGTCTCATTGAAATTGGAAATAGTAGACGATATTATTTGGAGTTGTTGATTTAAAATTTCGTTTTGGTCTATTTGTTGCTTCTCTAATGACTCGATACACTGATCGTAGAATTTCGCAACTTTTGCATCTGGAGTGCCTATAAGCCATTTTAAAATGGCGCCTATGCCATCTAGAAGTACTCGTTTGACACGATGGTTATTTGTGTAATAGCTAAGTTAGTAAGTTAGTAAGTTTTTGACGGCTTGGATTTTGTCTGGGTTAGGTTTTACGCCTTCGTTTGAAATAATATGACCTAGATATGCTACTTCGCGTCTTAAAAATTCACATTTGTCAGGCTGAACCTTGAGTTCATATTTCTGTAGCCCTTGAAAACACTTCACGAAGTTTTTGTTCGTGTTCTTGTAAACTTGATGCAAATACAACAATGTGATCTAAGTACACAAAACATCTTTCGCTTTGTAAACCTGAGAGCACGGAATCCATCACACGTTGAAATGTAGCGGGTGCGTTCTTTAAACCGAAAGACATTCTTTTATATTCGTAGTGACCATAAGGTGTGTTGAATGCTGTTTTAGGTATATCTTCTGGTTTTACTTCTAATTGGTGAAATCCAGAGGCAAGGTCTAAAGTGGTAAAGTATTGAGAATGTCCTAACTTGTCTAAAATGTCAGTGATGTTTGGAAGGGGATAACTGTCGCCTATAGTCACGTCGTTTAGTTTTCGGTAGTCTACGACTAAACACCATTTTTGTTTACCGGAAGCATCTAGTTTCTTGGGCACAACGCAGATAGGGCTGCTCCAAGGAGAAGAACTAGGTTGAATAATGTCTTGGTCTAGCATTTTTTGGACTTGGGTTTTGACTTCGTTTTCATGGACTTGTGGGAATCTATATATTTTGGTGTGAATAGGATTGTTTGATGTTGTTGGGATCCGGTGTTTAGTGTGATTGCTAAAAGAGGGAGAGTCGCCTTCGATGAAAAATATGTCTGAGTATTCAGACATTATTTTATCTAATGATTCTCACTCTTCAGTGTTTTGGTGTTCCTTTCTTACCAACTGCATAACTTTATTTTGTCTATCTGAAGAGTTCAAATTGTTTATCGAGATATGTTGGCCATTTTTGTCATTTGATTCAACATGATTATCAATATTACAAGGGTCAACATTAATAACAGGGATAGTGATCAACTTATCAGTTTTGGAAGTGTTCACATGAGTGATAGTGAATAAGTTATTAACGACGTTGACTAATGCGCTGGGAATAACAATATCGTTATCTAATATTTGTTTATCGACTAATGCTGTGCCTGTATTAATATTGTTAGTTTTACATCTAATGACCGTTTCGGATCGATTAGCAAGAAATTGTTTGTCGGGAATGGATTCGTTAAGATAATGAAGTTTGTAAGTTTTATCGTGAATACGCATTGTCTTTGATTTTATGTAAATATTTGCGTTAAATTTAGTCATGAAGTCATTACCAAGAATACCGTCTGTTTTTATATTAAGATTAGCTACATGGAATTTGAATGTAGGAAAGTTATCTAATGAGATTTCTGTAGAACCAAAACTGTTTGTTGATGTTTGTGTGCTTGAAACGCCTATTATAGAAACTACGTCCGAGTTATTTACCTTAGCTGTTCTACGTTACCTATTTTATCGCGTCTTATAATAGAGATTCCTGCACTGGTGTTGATGAGGAGTAACAGGATGATTTGCGACTTGGAAAGTGCAATGCAGTAAGTTTTCAGGAGGAATATCGTTTAAAGAGGATATAGCATAAGACTGAATGTTAGGTTTTGATTCGGATTTAAGTTTTTGAGATTTTGAATTAGTAACAGGCTTTGATTTAGAATATTTACGTTTAGTAATTTTTTGAGACTAAGTAGGGATGGTAGGTCTAGTAGAGTTAGTAAGATCGGCAGATATAGTAGATCCAGTGGAATTAATTAGGAATGTTATTAGAAATAGTAGGATTGGTTGGTAGAAATAGTAATTTTGTGGAAATAGTAGGCTTAATCGAGTTAGAAATTTTGGAACTGGTAGTGGTGGTATTTATAGTTTGGGGCTGGTTACCCTGTCCGTGAGTTACCGATTGAAATGGAATTAGTGATTCAGTGTTATAAGTTATATGAGTATTCCAAAGTGCGTTAGAGTCAGTTTGTGTAGCTGCGTCGTTGTATTGTTTCCGATAGACTGATGACGTATCATGTTCATTAGTAGCAGCTATTGTTTGTCGCCGATGGACCTAGTTAAACGAGCTGCGACTATGCTTTGGCTCTAACGATAACGAATGTTTATTTACCATTCGATTTGGAGATTCTCCGTATTCGGAATTGATGTTGGTGTTTAGATCGTTGAGCAGGGGATTGAAGCGATTTCCAAGGAGTTGCTCATCTCGTTGGTCGCTTCGGAGTTTAAATGATTTACACGTGAGGGTTCTGGTAAGGCAAGTTGTATTGGTGGACGTGTCCAAGAATTTGGTAGAGCACGCGTTGGAGGAGTAATTTGATTATTTCGCCTGTTATTATTGTAAGCCCTTTTGCGACACTCAGAAATGAGATGTCCTATAATTTTGTAATAACTACAAGTTTTTGTATTTGGGATAGAGGGACGTGGTTGAGTGGTGGTACTTGTGCGGAAATTGGAAGACATTGTGTTGTTAGTCCGTTGATTGATTCTAGTGTTGCTGAATGTGTTTGTGGCTTTAAACAAAGCTTGTCTAGCGATATTCATACACCTGATTTTATCTTCCTGCATTGCAAATCGTCCTGCTTCGTTGAGGTTTTCGAAACCTCTCGTCCGCAGCATCGTCCCAATCTCTATAGAGAGTCCGTTGATAAAAACGCTTAATGCAGTTTCCTCGGTAGTTGTTATTATTATTATTGTTATTATTACGCGGCCTATCAGTGTACTATCGTTAATTTCCGTGTTCAATTTTTCGATTATTTTACTATGATATAAATCTACCCTGTGAAAGTAATCTGTGAGACTTTCGCCAGGGGTTTTGAAACATAGACTGGAGTTCCAAGTTTAAATGTGAGATTGTTTTAACGTTTGAGAATTTTTCTATGAGATGGGATTTAAGATCATTCCAATAAGCATGTTGCTTACAATGAATATCGGAAGCGCTTGCTCCTGTAATGTTGTTTAGTGCGTAAACTAGTAAAATTGAATTCTCGTTTTCACCGGATAGTTTAAACGCGGAATCACATGATCTAATAAATCTATAAACTTGTTGTGGTTGTGTTGTGTCGAATGTGGGAATTAGTCTGAGTAGCGTGTTAATATCGAGAGACATTTTAATACTTTGTGTGGGTTTTTGTGGCAAATTGTGATTTATAGATTTAGAGAATGGTTCGTTCTTTATGGCTTGAGACATAGATATAGTACACAATAAATAAATACAAAGGGAATAGTACAAGGGATTGAGCAAACAATTTTAGCCACTTACCACAGTAACAGAAGTATCAGGAGCATCGCAGATTCGGCGTACTTTTAAAAGCTTTCAGCTACCGCATGTCGATCTTCTTTTCCGGCACTCGTTTGTACGTGTTATTCGCGACTCATCCTACCGACTGCGCCAAATTTGTTACGTGGCCAGCAATAAAATTGTCCTTTTAAAAACAATTATTTATTTTACACAATGAAACAGAAATTATAAACAAAGAAATAGAAATTATAACTAAAGATTCAGAGAGATGTTATTAGAATTAGGATGGGAGATAGTAGATGGAATTAGTATACGTTCCTAGGTGATAAAATAAAAAAATATATATAAAAAAAACAATTTAATTTTAAGTTTTTAAACATTTTGATTATCTTAAGGCTAAGTAAGACAATGGTTTGAAGAATTTTGTAATTGTCTCTTGCTTGGCAGTTTTTAAAAGCTCCTCCAATTCAGACTGATACGCAGCAGCCGCATTAGCAATTTGCCTCTTAAAACTAAGACTTCGTTCTATAGACGGATCATTGTTCATAAAGAAATCGCAAAGCTCAATTTCTCATTCTTAAACCTTCACTAAGATTTTTCAAATTAAATGTCACGTTTCCAGTGCTTGTGGAAGCCCCTTCTTCATTGGGCTGTGAATTAAATGTTAAATTCCTCCAAGTCGGTTTCAGTAAAATCTTCATCTTGCGTTTCAAGCAATTCCTGAATGTCACTTGATTCTATCTGTTCGAACCCATCTCGTCCTATTCCATTCGCGATTTAAGCTGTGTTTGCAGTCAAAGTTTGAACTTGCACAAATTCTTCGTCATTTTCCGTAGTCAGAGCAGGCCACAGTTTTTTCCAGCATGGCTTCAATGTGTGTGGCTTCAGTTCTTCCTATGATTCTTTTATGTTTACGATGCATTTTGCTATGTCAAATTTCTTCCAGCATTCCATAACATTCATATCAGGATTACATTCCATATTATCCTAATTGTTTTTTAAGGTTCGTCTAATGAAATAGAGCTTAAAGGCTTGGATTATTCCTTGTTCCATAGGTTAAAGTAAAGCCGTCGTATTGGGAGGTAAAAATGTCACTTAGATATTTGGATGCATAGTTTCAAGTTGGCGAGGATGACCTGGTGCATTGTCCAAAACTAAAAGTGCTTTCAAGTTTTAATTCTGTTTTTTTTTTAAATAAGTTTAAACTTCAGAAACAAAACGATTCCGAAACAAGTAAAAAAAAAAACAGCTCTTGTAACCCACTTTTTCTTATTAGCACGCCAAAACACTGGCAGGTTGTCCTTGTTTTGGGTTTTTAAAGCCCGAGGATTAAACGATCTGTAAAGCATCAGTGGCTTAATAACACAATCGACATTGAATGAGCGTGATATGGATGCAAATGACTCTCCAAGGCGTAAACGATCAAGCATTTCTATTTTCAATTTAAGCGGTAACAGTTTTTTTTCGTGTCGAAACTCGTTTCTAATTTTTTTAGTTTACATTATAAATTAGAATGACTACCGGCTGCCAGTCGGCAGTGCAAGTCAGACGAAAGCTGGTCAGGGGGATCTGAGAGGACATTCCTCGGTCTCCGGACGTGATGACCTGTTAGAGGAGGAGCGGTGTAATCCGATTGCCTCTAATTAACGGATTGGAGTGTTCCTCCGAGGACTTAAAAAAGGTTGTGGAATACCCTTTGAAGACTTGTTAGATTGTGGGGATTTCTAGATCAGTATGTAATTCGACGTTTGAGATGGAGACTCTGTGTTAGGTATAGGCTTTGATTTGATGTATTTTCGTTTAGTAGGTATATAGGCATGTAGGTTTAGTAGTATTAGTAGATTTGATAGATATAGTAGACGCAGTGGGAATCGGGATGTCGTTTGAAATAGTAGAACAGGTAGAAATAGTAGGTTTAGTCGACATAGTAGTGTTGTTAGATATGATATGATAAAAATAGTAGGATTGGTAGAAATGGAACTTTTTGGGATAGTAGAATTAGGAGATATAGTAAAAAGGTTTGATGGAGTGAGGAGTTTTGGAATTGGTAATTTCGGTACTGAGAGTTTGGGGCTGGTTACTCTGTTCGTGAGTTACCGATTGGAATGGAATTGTGTTGTAAGATAAAGAAGGATTTTGAAATGTGTTGTTAGAGTCCGTCTGTGTAGCTGCGTCTTTGTATTGTCTCCGATAGACTGGTGATGCGTCATACTCATTAGTAGCAGCTATTGTTTTTCGCTGATGGACTGAGTTAAACGAACTGCGACTTTGTTTTGGCTCTAATGAATGTTTATCTATTGTTCGATTTGGAGGTTCTCTACATTCGGAAATAAAGTTCGTGTTTAGATTGAGCAGGGGACTAAAGCAATTTCCAAGGAGCTGCTCATCTCATTGGTCGCTTCGCAATTTAAATAATATACACGTGCAGGGGGGTGCTGGAAGAGCACATTGCATTGGCGGGCGTAAAGAAGGATTTGGTTGGAAGGCACAGTGAAATGTTGGCATAGTCAGAGATGGAATTAGAATGACGGGATTTAGGAATAGTAAGGGTATTTATACTGTTTGGAAGTAGGAGGCGATGTGGGGAAGAGGTGCTTATTTACTAATGAACAGTTTAAGGGTTATAAGTGGTTAAACAATATAATTAGTAGTATAAGTGATTAAACAATGTTAGACGATAATTTAATAAATAGACATAAAGACAAATATATGTGTATGATTAATAACTAGAGATAAAGACTAACACATGTATGTGATATGTATGTAATATAACATCTCCCCACTTAAAACAAAGATTCTTTGAAGTGCCCGATCTTTGAGGGTGATGCACGTCTTCTTCTTCGTCTTCGGAAATGCAGGAAGTAGTAATGGACGTCTTGGACATCTCTATGTTGTCTCCTTTTCGAATTGTCAAAGCAGTTGTTAAAAATTTGTATGCATCCACTTCGGTTGTTGTCGTTTGTGTTTCATTGTCGTGGAAGGATTAAACGCCATGGGCAACATTTCAGGAATATGCCAAGTCCTATATTGGCAAATGAAAATGAGTATATGGAATTTCGGTGAAATATCGTTTGTTTTTCTTCGATTACGATTAGTTGTGTTTTAACTTGTTCCTTTATTATATTTAAAGAGTCCAGTGGGATGTTTTTAATAATTATCGGTGTTATTTCTGGCGGATATAGTTGTAATTATTCTGTAGTGCAGGTTTCTTCTAGATTAACCGTCGTTACAGGATGTTTAATGTTCGATGTCGTGTCTTCTTCAGCATTCAATGTTATAAATGACGTGTAAAATTTGCAGCCTGGATGAAGAGTTAGAATTCCAGCGTCTGAGATTTCTTTATGCTGGATGTAGATTGGTAAATCTTTGCAGACTCTCTTCTGCGGTGCGAACATTTTGCAACCTTCGATAAAACTTGTGCTCGCGTAGTGTTGCCGTGTTGTGGAAGTGGCAAGGTATGTTTGCTCAGGGAATAGGTGGAATAAATGGCAGAGTTAGGATGTTTGATGGGTATGGAATATATATGATAAATGTTAAATTTTTCATTTCATTCTGGTGTATATAAAATGTTAGTCTAGTAGATTCTAATATATCGTGAATGTTTTCTAAAACTATAGGTGCAATCAGGTTGTTAGTGATTCTGACGTGGTTTGTTGCTAGGAGTTCTTGGTAAATACGAGCAGTTGAAATAATTGACGGGTGGATCGCTCCCGACTTAATAAACAAAATGTTTGCTATAATATAATCTAGTTCTTTTTCTAGAGATATTACAGATTCTACAATTTGAATAGACACGGAAGATTTGTTCCGAAAATAATAAGTAAGTCGAAAATAATAGTGTTTGTTTTATTTAAATATGAGCTAATCTTTTGAAGATTGTCATTTATGAAATATTCATCATAGGATATTTTTGCAATAGTTTCATTGAAATTGGAAATGGTTGAGGAGATAATTTGTAATGTTGTTTGAGTATGTGATTATTATCTAGTTGTTGTCTTTCTAGTAATTCGATGCATTGCATCTTTCGCATCTGGAGTACCTATAAGCCATTTAAGGATAGTGCCTAAACCATCTAACAAATCACGTTTGAGGCGGTGATTATTAGTATAGTAACTGAGTTAGTTTAATTTGGTGTCAATTTAGTCTAAATTGACTTTTATAAAGGAGTTCATTGTGTATGTGCTGGGCGTAATATATTTACAATTATTTACTAGGTTTTGATAGTTAAAAATGAGGCATTTTAGTGACTCGCGAGATAGGAATAGGGGTTCCAGGTTTCTATATACTACAAGTTTCCATGAACTTTCTGAGTTCTGAGTTTCTGAGTTGGTAGTAGAATCCAGACATGGAAGGTAATTGGTCTATAGTAACTATACTTCCATCAACACTTATTATTGTGGAGTACCTGGAATGGATATTTGGTTATGTTAGTTTACTGTTTGTCTTAATTCTATTATGGTAAAAAGATTTTGAAAAAATGTATAATTTGTATTAATTTAATTATAGAACATACAATGAAACTAAAATAGGGATTATTCATGATGTTACTAAAGCTAATTTTTAAATGAGGTGATTCGTTACTATTGGGATGTGGTAATGGTTTTGCCAATCCACGATGGATCAACCTGAAATAATATTATTATTCTTTATCTAAATCTTGTATAGGTCTTAATCTATTACCATGCACTAATTGATTTTCCCCGATTTCCTAATTACATAATTTTCATTGAAACCTTTTATTATAATTACATATGGTCCATCTCATTTATTATCTAAGTTATTTGGGTTTGGAATTTTCAGCATCACGGTGTCGCCTATGTTAAAGTCTGCTATATTTTTAATCTGCTTGTCATAGCGGGCTTTAGCTCTTTTCTTCATATTATTAAAATTGCTGCGCTGTGTCGCGAGAAATTTTTAGTCTTTCGTTTAAATCATTAAGGTAATCAATTAGTGGTATATTCGCGCGATTCTTTTAAAGTATTTTTTTTTATATCTTAATAGCCGACAAACGAGCAGACGAGCCACCTGATGGTAAGTGGTCATCGTCGCCCATGG
>DWPT01006787.1:0-11224 GCA_018251895.1 Agathymus mariae mariae
TGTCCATGGGCGACGATGACCACTTACCATCAGGTGGCTCGTCTGCTCGTTTGTCGGCTATTATCATAAAAAAAAAGTATTAATATTGTCAAGATCTATTTATCCAGTCCATCATCCTGCATTACAAGAAAAACGGCACCGTTTTATTACTGAAGATACCAGACCGTCCTCGTATGACGAATGACCAAGAAATACTGTCGTGTTCATGCAGGAGATTTTACCGTGAAATGGCGTGATATGATTCAGGCAGATCGAATGACTTCTGAAAATAATGGGTAAAGAATTTACACGATTACATCGAAACGAGGAAACTTGCTTTAATGCACTTGAAACTGAACTGCACCAATGCCCTCAAATAATATGGAGTGTTGAATCCGAATTTTAAGTAATATATCATTCGAAACATTCTAAAGATCGTGGGTTTATAATGATATGAGGTTGCATGTCAGCACAAGGTGCCGGTCGCCTGCATTTTCTAGAAGGGAATGTTAATGCAGTGAAATACTGAAACATCTTGAAAAAGAATCTACTACCGTCCATTTCAAGGTTGAAATATGAAAGCGCCTTAATTTTTAACCAGTTCAGGCTTCCTTCCATGCTACGAAGACGACGAAGCTTGACTTGAATCTAAAGGAATACCTGTAACGGAGTGGCCATCAAACAGTCCAGATTTGTCGCCTATTGATACTTGATCCTTCAAGTTCAAAAAGTGATTTAAAAACGAGAAATATGTCCGTATGGGATTCAATATCTCCAAAAGAATGTGAAGCGTTGGTAATGACGATGACACTGATGATCAAGACCGTATCCAAGAGTAAAGTAAACAACCAAGTGGTAGGCTAACTGTTTTGCGTGTTCAACAACAATCGATGAACCTTTATACGTTGATGATGGTAGAATTTCTTTAAATTACAATAATGATTTTTTTTACCATACAGGAAATAAACTAAAAATACTACTGTCTATTTATTGGTCTCATAGATCTAAAATTACTGTTTCAGTTTGAAACCTATTTAAAGTCCTACATCACCAAGCTTCTCACACTGTTGTTAAATCCGGTGTTTCTACTTTAAAGATATCTGATTGGAATATATTTACTTGTATATATTAACTTAACAGGACAGACCATCGACGTCTCGCGCGCTTCCTGTGGCTGAGGACCCAGGACCAGCGTCATTGGTGCAAGCATGTAGCAACGCAGAAAATGAAAAGGAAGTTGGCATATGGACAAATCCAAAGACAAAGATGGTGCACTCTAATGTTGTTCCCCATCAGCCTTTGCCTTTTACGCGTAAGTATATGAATTGATTATCATTATTATTTAACACCAAAAACCAGTAAATAAGCATATAGACCACATGACAGCAAGTGCTCCGTGCTATCCATGCACATATTATAACAGGGGTATTGACAACATAGGAGGACTCCTTAGTGTAGATAAGTTACTTGCTTGCTAACTGGATCTCCAGTGCTATAATTGTAATATGCTTCCAAACTTTTTATACTAGGTTTAGGGTAGTTTGGCAGGCAGATAACCTTATCACTATGCTTGAATATTGTTTGGATTATATTAGTTAGTAGTACAGAAGCAAGGTGCTCGGCAAGCGGGAGAGTATATGTTGAGTATATGTACATCAAAAATAACTTATTAACAATATCATAAAAATATTAATTGCTTTAATTATTAATTAATAATGCAATCAATTTAATTTCAACAGCATATGTCGACGAAGATGATGTTCTTAAATTGCCAGCGAATCATCTGCCGTACTGTGTAGATGATTTATCTTTCAATGTGCCTCTTTGTGTACCTGATCCTGCAGATCCTACTAAAATTCCTTGTTATAATAAATCACAGGTATGGAAAATATTTTTTATTACTATTGTATAATTGCTTTGATAAATATTTATGTTATATAATGGCAATACATATAGTTTACGCAATTTGAATTGAGTATTTTTTTTATATTTCATGCATTCATCATTTCAAGATTTAAAATTCACTTGTTTTCTTTCCTACAAATCATTTGTTTATAATTATCTATTTCAACAGTATAACAATGTTTTAGGTTTATGTAAATGATAAAGAATACAGTTTAGAAGAAATTAGGTCAAGAATGTACAATTTAGAAAGACAGGCTAAGCCTGAAGTTAAAGAGAACGAGGTACAACAGAATTATATAAATCAAACTCTTGCCCAGTGCAGTGCTTTAGAAACACTAGCTAATTGTGCATTAGACCCCGAACAAGACCATTTGGGACAGTTAATGCCTCTATCTATGCCGACTCTACAAAATATTACTAAAGTGACAAATATGCACTCACCTGGTGAGCCAAAGGTATTAGTAAACCTAGACTCTAAAGAATTTAGTGAACTAGCGGCTAAGAAAAATGAAGAAAATCAAAGAGTAAATCCTACAATGGTTGATAAAGAAAATCAAATTGGAAATGATGCTGCCACTGGTCATTACAATGATGAGAACTATGGTACAAATTATGCAAAGAACAACCTTATGGAAGAATTTAATAGAAGTTTAATGGGTAATATTCTAGGGGATTCTGTTACCGTTAATACCAAGGAAGCACGATGGGAACTTAGGAACATATTTAATGATGGACACAACAATGGTAACAACAGTGTTTTTGTATTTGTATAAATTGTATAAAAATATAAAGCGCAAGTAAAAACAATTTATTCCATTGTTTTAATTCCAAATTCTTTATTATTTCGTAGAAGCATCAATAGTTCAACCAGTTGTACAAGAATTTGAGGTACCTAAATTTGACATTCACGAAGATAGATCTATTACAATGGCTATGAATACTAAGAAAAATTATGAAATTCCCGATACGAGAAACATACCAGAAGATAAGGAAAATGCGAACAAGTTCCTTATTCCACCTGTCCTTCCTCAACAAGTATGCATTATATTATTTCTATATTTTAGACAATATTTTGCTTTTTTGTTCAAACTAATTAGTGAATATTTTCACAGATAAATAAGACTGCATATTTTGAAGAACCATCGTGTACACAAGTATTCAACTTTGACATTAAAAACGCGAGCACTCCGAATATGTCTCATTTTAAAAAACCAGTAACTTGTATAGATCCGTCGATTAAGTTTGCTTCAGTGCCAAAATTTAGTATAGATGAGAGTATTACAGAGCATGTTGATCAAGGAACTGCAAAAAGGGATGAAAGTGTTAGACACCACGCATCAGACCAACACGCAACTGTAGATAATCAAGGAGGTGGACTATCTGTTATAATGGAGGCAACACGTGAATACAACAGGTAAAAGTTATAAATACTCATGTATACAACAATATATCAATTTTTATGTCCAATTTATTAGAGATTTCTTTAATTCTGTACTATATTTTTCAGCAAATCAGGGTCTAGTTCTTCGGGGCAGTCTATAAGAACTAACTTCACAGGTTACACAACAAATTTTGATTCCATGTATAATAATCTTAATGATCCTACACAACAAACGTCAAAGAGAAGTTCTTTATCTACGCAAGCTAGGCTGGCTAACGGACAATTCGCAAGAGGTTATCCACCTAAGCGGGAAACATTAGAAAACAAGCCGCCAATACAGTCATCTACATCTGTGCCTTATCATTCTCATGATCACCAATATCAGAAACCGATGCCGCAAAATTATAATGGATTTACACCACAACGTTCCATGCATGCTCAGTATGCACAAAATTATAATTACCAACAGGGATACGCTAACAATCTGATAAACCAACAACAACAAGGCTATGGAAGTCCGAACCCTAATGCTTACCATAGCCCACAGCATCCTGAAATGCAAAGTTCGCACGCTGTAAATCAGGTAGTGCCTCCAGCTTTTCAAAGTCCGACTTACTCTAATCAAATTGGATATCATAGCCCTGGTCACGCCATGGTAAGCCCTCAGCAGAACTATGCGGGTCGTCAAGAATATTACTCTAGTCAAAATGAAAGGCAGCATATTTACGCTAATCAATCACAACAACCCATGGCCGTTTTCCAAAGTCCTCCTCATCAGACACAATATCAAACTCCTCAATACTATCAAAGATCTTCACAACTTACAGCATCGAGTCAAGCATATAATCAGCAGAATTATCATAGTACTCAAAATCAGTACAGTAATACTAGTTTATATCAGAATACGCATTCTAATGGTTCAAATTACAATACTATTCAGAGTCCTTATAGACAAACACCTAAACAAATAGAAAATAGTCAAGCGTATGCAATGTCAAATAACCAGCAATTTCAAGTTTATCAAAGTCCACAAGCGCCTCAAAATAATTATCGCAGTCCTGCAATGCATAATGTTAATATGGCACCAGGGAGTTATCAGGATCAACAAATAAGACAAGAACCTATTGCCACTATATCTATTAAAACTCAAGATGAAGTTGAAAAGAATGCTACTAATAATACAAGTCCGCAATCTAAACCAGAACAGAAGAGTCCTGCTTCCGCTTTAAGAAACGTCAGGCACGACCAGCCTAGTTCGAAAACTGGACAGAATTCAACTGATGTTGGCTTCTCTAATCAATATCTGAATTTTATTTCAAATAGAAATGAACCGAAGGACAATGCAAATACTCCAAAATTTACTAATAGCCCAAGTATATCGCATAAGATGCACAAAAACCTCTATGTCTCTAGCCCTGAACAGGCTCAAATTCCTCCGTCGTCCGGGCTATCAGACACGGATAGCAAAGATGGAATGACAGCGCAAACTGCTACACCGATTCAATCTGCCAAAATTTCTCATGTCGCTGATAAATCTAAAGACATTTCAAAGCGACAACTGGACTTCGAACATAGAGTGGAGATTCAATCGGAAGACAGCAGAGATTCCGTCGGCAAGGACACTAGAATATCGTCAGTTTATTCACGACAGTCAGACTACCAATCAGATGGTTATGGAATGGATGTTGACAGTGAAAATTCTATGGAATGTGCAGCTTTTAAATCCACACATTCTATTTCACTAGTAGAAACCAGTGACATACCTAGACCTGCTGATATAGATTTCCCCTCAGTAATTGATCCGTTTAACAAAAAAATGTTGACTTCACTATTGGAATATGTCAAATTTCCTAATAAAACACATGCTGAAGGATATGTCGAATTGAGATCCGTTCCTAAATTGCAAACTGCTACTGTCATGACATTTGGCAATAACAAATACTCCATTGAGAAACAGTTAGGAAAAGGGAATTATGGTGCCGTCTTCCTGTGTATGGATATTCATACTAATAGATCAGTTGCAGTTAAGTATCAAAAACCCAGTCGCCCTTGGGAGTTTTACATTTGCCAAGAAATAAAGGCCAGGATAAAAGATCCATTCATGGTAAATAATTTGCATTTCTAATTTCGTTCTTGTTTTTGTATGCATATTGCTCATTATTGTATATGCGTTAATTATTAATGTTTTTATTTAGCTTCCAGGTTACATGGATATTACAACAGCTTACATTGCGGATAATGCTAGTTTATTTGTTTCTGAATACTCGAAATATGGATCTCTGCTGGATGTTGCCAATAAAGTTAGAATAGCTACCTCCAAATGTATAAATGAATTTATAGTAATATTGTTGACATCCGAAATGCTGTCGATAGTCCATTACCTCCACAAAGCTCAAATCATTCATGCCGATATTAAACCTGACAACTTCTTATTGATGAAGGTGTAAGTATAGATTTTTTCATATTACTGTCACTCTAAAGTTCAGTAAAGTAAAGTTCTAAAGTTGTGTGTCAAAACTGATAACCTTTATAATTGACATTTTGTTTCAAGTTATAATTACAGTGGAACATGGTTGGTCATAACAGCTATAAAATTTGCCAATAATGCAACCTACATGTACATGTAGGTAAATGTGTCGTCAAATGTTCTGAACATTTTTGTTTATATGTAGATCAGTAATGCAGTGTTTCATGATGAATAAGTTAAATTTGTGTTTGACCTCATACATTGGTAGATTTCTCTTATCAATTTCAATGCTGATTGATCTAAGTGTTATGTAGGACTGGTGAAATTTCGTGCTTTTTAAACTCACATTATGAATATAAATTACATAAAAAAATAGTTTGCTGTTATAACATAAAAAAAAAATTATTTAGAAAATATAAGAATTGTTATTCCTAGCCATGGATATGGAGTTATATTTTTACAGTTTGTATAACTTATGGCATGTATATTTTAAATATTGCATCTAAAACCAATATATTCTCTCTTCAAATTACTCATAATAAATTACATTGGCATTGTCCCTATTACTTTTATCGTTATAGGTATACTGTTCGTATATATCGTTATAGGTGGACTTTGAAGATGCGACATATAGTTTAAAAAAGTATAATAATGTAAAATTTCTTTATTTTGTTCTTTTTACCTTCACAGACCTACGCAAGAATGGAGGACACCATCTTTACAACTAATTGACTTAGGATGTGCAATAGATATGTCACTTTTCCCGGGAGGAACAACCTTCAGAGAGGTGGGTATTCGATTTTTTATCTGATATGATCTGTCATTTACAAACCAATGGTCATATAAATTACTATGATATTTATGATTCTTAATATCATATTTATAAAAAATGATTATAAAAATTATGATCGTTAATATTAAAGCATTTGTCTATTTTCTTTGCAGTTAATTTCAACAGAAGGATTTACTTGTACAGAAATGAGAGAAGGAAAGCCATGGACTTATCAAACAGATCTGTACTGCTTAGCTGGAACTATTCATGTCATATTAATGGGAAGCTATATGAAAGTTGTGAGTCGCCTAGGTCAATGGAATATAGACAAAAAATTACCAAGGTATTTGAAGAGCAAGAAATTTTATTAATAATGACTTATTGCAATAAAATTTGTATCAATAGGATATATTTTTCGGGACAGGGATTTTTTGTCACATCAAATTCGGGAACATAATTTTTTTAATAGTGCCATCGTTATTAATACCGCGTAAATGAGGGTATGGTTAGAATATTTTATATTAATTCCCATGTTTCTATGATTGTAATAAAGATACATAGATTATCTAAAATGTCCAATATATAAACTGTAGACTGCTTGCACCTATCATATAATGGTGTAACAGGCAATTGGCATTCCAAAAAATAATTATCCCAATTATTATTAAATAATATATATTTGAACGACATTGTTGTAATTATGAAATGTACCATTTATGTACACATATGTATTCTAACGAATTATTGTCGTTTATCTAGACATATAAATATGTTAAATGTTACTATGTTTATTTTCAGGTACATGAAAGTCAGTTTATGGGACAAAATATTTACAACGCTGCTAAATGTGCCCGATTGTAACAGTTTACCGGACTTGATGGATCTCAAAACTGAGGTGGACAGTGTTCTGCGTGAAATTGACAGCCTCGGTTCTCAGCTCCGTAATTTTGCTAATGTGCTTAAATCTAGGTAAATTAGAGAACCCAAACTGTGTTTATTGCATTTAGATGTTATGGCGACTGTAAAAATTAGATACATCTGTATTAATTAATTATAGAGGTAAATATTTTAGGTTTAACAAAGTATCTGGACCCTTTACGATCTTACACGCTGTTTAAATAAAAGCAATACTAAATGTTATAAATCCTAACATGTTGTGTTTAGTTAAAATTGTGATATTGTACTGTTTAGATTTTTTGTTATTAATATGAAATTGTGGCTTAAATATCTTGTTAGCTTAATGTGAAACACTCTTAGGTTTCATTTATTTTTGTACAACATATAAAACTTGCACACATCATATTTTTGTTTGAATTGTAATGAAAAAATAAAATAAAACAATTACCTGGTTAAATTATTTATTCTGGTACAACGATTGGTATTCATTTTATAAGGCATTCAGTGAAATTTTTGCTGACTTTATTTAATTAATTTATTACATATTAACTTATTCATTAAATCTTCATAAACTTCTGTGATTTCCGCGTACCACGAACAGGTAGTTTTAATTATTAAAAAAAATTAACATAGGTACTTTGCCATGAGAAGACTTCTTGTAATGTTCATGGGGTTGGTGATGTGTTATTCTGACTTCACTAATTGATGTATGCTTATCATACAACTTCCCTATAATACCGTTGAAATTATGTACCATGTCATCTACTGCTGATGTTGCATATACGCTGAAGAAATCACCTTAGCAATATGGTCCACCAAATCATTACTATTTATTTTGGCGAAACAGCGCATCACAATCATATCGGTCTTCATTTTTGGTAGCCTAATTTTATATTATATCATATAAAGATCACTGTGCGAGAAGCCGTATGTACTGAGCTGAATCCGAGATATTACATGGTTTAAAGAAGATATCATTATCAAGTCAAGTAGAGAGTCGAACTATCGAGATTGTGGTAATAGGCCCTGAATTCCGAGGTTGCCCGACATGACAGTACCATGAAAATTGCTACATATAGCATATCTGTATCACCCATTACAATATGGTGCGCGTAATCACAACAGTGAGCGTGAAGCATCGTATCAACAATGCAGAAGTAGGTACCGTGTAATGGATATCACTACTCAAGGTAATGGCGAGCTCTCCATCCTCTTTGTTTGTGAATGTAGGTATTGGTACTCTTTTAACTACCTACCGGGAATGCAATATCTATGCGCATAGCCAACTCACTACAAAAGCGATGTGTCGAACGATTTTGTCATTTCACCTTGAATGTTAAAATACGGGTGTATACGTGCTACATTTGCTTACGCCTCTGTTGTGCGGAATCGATATGGTACGCGTGGATTCCAACATCACCTCAGAACGAATGCACGTTTAGAAAAGTTTGTGGACCACTTGGCATTGCGTACCATGTCCAATCGCATCGACAACTGACTACATTTTTAACTTCCTGGAATCGCACCTTTTCATGCCCACTAAGGGTCGACCACTGTCGAGAAAGTTCCTGGGGTAGACCGTCTGTGAACTTTGGAGGGATACTGTTGGCTGACTTGCCACAATGTGGGGATTTACGTAAGTTGATAAGCTAGCAAATGTTGAATTATCGTCACTTTTTTGCATGTAGTACATAAATTCGAATTTAGCATGCATTATTCATTTTCAAATTATGTGCAAATCAGAAATTACTTATTAACTACCTGCTTCAGTGAATAAATATCGTGTCAGCTAAGTGCCGAGTTCCGGTTAGATATCTACCAATCCGCACTTGGTCAGTGGTAAGCTATGGACATTAAACATTTATTTTTTTAAGTGAAAGATGACTCAACCTTCCAGTGGGGGCAATTATGGGTTGGGATGTTGATGATATACATTTTAAAGGTATGAACTGTGCACAAGCATGGGTGGCAGTGCTCACTACCATCAGGTGTGCTATCTGCTGATGACAAAAAAAAATAGATATTATGAAATAAAAAACAGTATTGTTTACAACACCATTTAATGTAAAAAATGTTACACTTAGGTGAAACACTGTATATTATCACTCCACAATCCCTAACCTCTGCTTCTTTCTTTCTTGATATTCTTGTACATTATCAAACTTTCTCTTGTAGAGTACTTTAATAGAATTCTCAATATTAGATTTATTAGATGTTATATCTGTATTGTTGAATACATTTATTTTTCTTACAAAATTAACAGTAATTTGAAGATTATTACTTGTTATGTTATACTCTGATATTTCACAATTATTGAAATACACAAATAACAAATTAGTGTGTAATTTAATTGCTATTGGTTGATCATTTATATCCAAAGTGTTGACTAACTTGTGATTGAATTTTTCACTGTTAGAGTCAATAGTGTATATAAATATTTTCTTTATTAGGTATATACAAACAGCTATTATACTACATGAGTCATTTAATTTTTCTATTGTAAAATTAATCACAGGCAATCGCTTAACTTCAACACCCTCTGTATACATATACTTCTTAAAGTTTTCATTTAGATTTTCATCATGTACATCTAAATAAGTATCTATAGTATGACACAGTAAGCCCTTCTCATAATCCCAACATCTTATGGTACCATCTCCAGATGTACTCATCAAATATTTGACATTGTGGGGTAGTAATTCTATGTGATTAACAAATTCTGTATGACCCAAGCAGTATGTATGAATTGCATATGTGTTAGGATAGCAGGTTACTCTTATCTTTTCGTCTCTATCTGAAGTAATAATATATTTCCCATCTTCAGTTTGCAAAATATTGAGGAGCAGACTTAAATACCCTAAAATTTTGCCACCAGATTCTTCAGATGATATATTGTATATTAAACCATCTCCAGTCTTATCTGCTACAAGAATTTTTGTATTGTCCACGGTAAATCTGATTTTGCTAGCACTTCTAGGAAGATCACTAACCATTTCTTCCTGTAATTTGGGCAGACTATAAACAATTAACTTTTTGGAAATGGATGTTATTACAGCCAAATATTTTCCATTTGAGGACATTACAATATCAGTAATTTTATCGTCTTGTGAATCGTTACAGGCAATATTAATGATTCTATGATTTACACCATCGTAGCAGTCAATAAAAAGACCTTTCGTGACTGCAATAATTTTTTCATTTAATGCAATGCACGACATATTTTAATTCAATACTTTTAGTCATATATGGCGAACAAAATACATATATTTTACAACAATAAAATGTGACCAATTTGTAATATAACCTAATACCAATGTGTAATATAACCTTAATTCTTTTCAGTACCGTACACATACTTTTAGTTTCAAAGTGACACAAAACACAATTTGTGACATTTGTCTGCAGTTGGCCACAGGCTAATTAAATGTACTAAAATACAATATAAAAATGAATTGCCACGAAAATGTAGTCAACTATAGTGTAGTGCACGTGTATTACGTGTGACCAAATTCGGTCATTTTCAATTTAGTAATTGAAAAATAAAAAATAATCGTATCTGGACAAGCGACGTTTCGATTATCATCTTTAATGTCTTTGATTTTGAATGAAATTGATGATGATGATGTATTGTAAAATTGAAAAGTTGTTCAATGAAATTTTCATAAGAAAATGTGTCTACGGACTTTATTTATATTTCATATATTTTAATTTGGTTTTGAGTTAACATGGAAGAAACGGATTCCTCTTAACACACTAGTGATTTTTTTATTCAATAACTATGGCATATAAATATTGAGTTGTCCGTAGACCCCTTCAAGGGGGG
>DWPT01006788.1:0-11224 GCA_018251895.1 Agathymus mariae mariae
GCTGTCAAATTGAAACTTTTTTCAGTGTTGACAGTAAAAGCATGTTGTTATGTCATTCATGCTGTCATTTCAATTTGAACGTGCTTCGATTGAAGCAAATTGTTAGCGATAATTATTGCTTTGTGCATATATTTTTTGTTCAAATGTACTATGTTATGTGCCGTCGGTGTTTCATATCGTTTACAGGCTTTCAGTTGTAAAATAGCTAGCAATTCATAAAATTTTTTTTGTTTGAATAAATGAATTTGATGTTCCAATTTTTTTTTAATATTTCACTTTATACGTAGCGAAGCACGTACCGGGCCGCTAATAAGATAATATTTTAAATAATCTTACTAAAGTAATTAAATAATTTGTGCAGACCTAAAAAGCGGCAAAGTGAGCAAAGGACACTTACTTCTCCAGCACCGTTGACAATTTTTTTTGTATAATCACTACCACAGCCAGTAACTGAATGCCTTTTCATGAATGTGTTTCCGTCATCGAGATAAGAACGAATTTAACGTAAAGGTGTCACTGAGTAGTAAGAGTGAATGGTGTGAATGATTTAGTCAAGTGCATGATTTAAGAAGTATTAACTAGTTATGTTATATTGTGTATAACCTTCCTTATCTTTACAGTTCGAAGCGTATAGTTTCCTATTAGGAATGCACTCGTTTTTACTGGTTTCATTGCAATAAATATTAATACAATGTAATTTAATATTATTCCTATCTCGATTAGTTAATTAATGCTGCTCTCAATTGCTCGCTGTGAAACTCCGAAACACATATCGTTGTCATTGGAGAAAACTTCTAAGTTCAAATGGGACAGAGCCAGCCACGTCTGGCTTGATTCCCGGACGACTTGTGAGCAAAAGTTATCACCGAATTGCTTCCCCGTAACGGCACCAGACGACGCAGCAGACCCAGCCCAGACCAGGCGGGACGAGCTGGACTCCTACTTACGGGTGTGGTTAATCAAAATCCTACATATAGAATAGGGGAATGAACAAAGTGCCTTTGCCAAGCAGAAGAACGTGATGGGCTACATTTTTTTTAATCAGGAATCACAATAAGTATTTTTCAGGGATCATAGACGGTATTTGTCAGAGACAAACGAATAAATATTTTTGTGTGATTTATTTCTCTTGCTCGCATGAAATACCCTATTCTTGGAATTTTTCAGACATACATATACATAATCTATAACAATAAGCGAGGTGTTCAAGCGCCACCAGGTGTAGCGAACACTATGACATCATAAATATGGAATCCAGCTGTGTCTTGAAAGTGAATCCTAGATAGAATGCGCTGAGACGTATAATTTATGTACACCGGAGTAATGAGCTTGTAATGTAACTTGTTTCGGATGGTGCTTTTTTAAATGTAATTATTATGTACAAGTGTAAGAGTATACTTGTAGCTTTTACTTAGTTACTCTTAACTGATTCTGAATTTTTCACGGGTAATAATTAATAGAATGTTTAAATACAGTCTATGAATGTACACCTTCAGCTCGGAGAAGTGGATGTGGTCGGCAGTTAGAGGTAATATTTCGGAGTGCATATTACGCTGTTAGTCTTGATTGTTATCTTTATATGGTAATTGTCAAGCATTCGAGCGGGACAAGATGTTCATACAGTCGAGTTGGCCACTGACCTCTCTGGTTCGATTAAGTGATGTAGTCTAGCTATTACACCATCCATATACCTCAGCGAAACTATCCATCCAGCCAACTATGAATCAAATTTCCTTATATGCACACTAGACTGTCTCGAGATTTGTATCCAGCATATACGCACTGTCTGCTTTAGTGAATCTATTTCTGATTTTAATATCAATAATTTTTAAAATGTTACAGTAATTTGTAGATGGCGATTTAAATTCTCAATGATTTTAGTAAAGGTACGAGATTTTGACACGATATAATTGTAGATATAACAAAATACTAATTGTGATCCATGCGATCCAATTACCGCTAAGTCGCAGCAAACTAAATTCATATCTTAAAAAATTCCTCCCCGTAAACAAACACGCAAGTCATACGTCGAACAAGTTTCCGTTTTTGCAAGATAGAACATAAGTTCCGTGGCAGTAATGACCCTTCATCTGTTATAAGTGTTGGAAGTACCATTTTTACCCAACTTCACAAGCTGTGACAAGTTCCAACGTCGTTAGGGAATATGTGCTGATCAGATTATTTCTTACAGCCATCGTTCATTGCTAAGACTCAAGGTTGATGTTATGCTCGCATGCATATTCAAATTATTCAGACACCTTTGGTGTTAAACTTCTGTACATTTGATAGGAAAATATAACATTTATATACTTGTATATTCGTGACAACTGCTTATCTAGTGCAATAGACATCATATAATAGATGTCAGTTAAACCTAACTCTTCACATCGTGAGAGAAGATCAGGAGACATGAACTCGACAGTGAATTTATAGGTTGCGATGTGGTTCGTTAAAAAATAACTTTCTGAGGAATACCACAGTTCCTTATATTAAAGTCGCGTCTAAACGATTACTCTTAAATAGCGTTGTAGACTATGGCCGCTAAGGTTCATCCGGGCCAAGAACTGAGCAATTAAGTCCAGAAGAATAATGACGCCAAAAAATCCCTGATGCCACGAATGTAAACTACTCAGTAAATGAAAAAAGTTAGACGTGTCTTGGAGTGATTTATGAAAGCAGCGATTCAATTTTCGGAGCTAAATTATTAACATTATTTAACCGTAATAAGTCGTAACCGACAGCAATATCCATGAAACACCTATCTCAAAATTGGGGCTGGAAATTCTGAAACAGTAATTATAAAGGTAGGGCTTAAATTAAAAAAAAATCTGCTCTTTGTGATAAAATGGCTTTATGACGCAGCATGCAATTTCCCTATCGTTTATATATTTTAATGCTTTTAGCAAATCTACTTTTGATTGTAGGCTGGTAATCATTTTTATATTTGTAGTACAGTTTTAAATTTTAAGTTTTATATCTTTTGGCCGTTCTAACGAATAAAAAAAAGTTTTAATTTCGTACACAAATGATGGATTGTTCATTTTCTACGGTATCTTACAATTGTCAAATTTTGAATACGTATAGTTTGACTGTAAGCTAATGAATGTATAATGATTAATTAGGGAATTATATTTTTGATTATCTTGTATATTTATAAGTTATTGTCTTAATTTAATTAAAAGTTCACAGAACCTTTTATCTTAAACAATTGTTACCTAACAATTACCCTCACATGTGTTATAAACGTTATGTATATCCCATCCTGCCCTTTCAGGGATCGTTATATCGAATTCTATGAATTAGACATGCATTTTTAATATAAATCAAAGAGCTCACTAACACTATCTACATTTACCGAAACGTTAACAACAAGTTTTATTGTTGCCTCGGTAGGGACACTTGATTTTTACGTTCACAAACAGAGATCGCGCATGAAGTAATTGTTGATTGATTGTCATTGATGTCATACTCCTGAACTGATATCGCGAATCAGTTTCTCTATTGCTAAAAACTCAATTTAAATCCTTACAGCCTTAGTTCTCAAGATTATCGCATTTACACAGTGATTTGTTTTATATCAGTATATAAGTTTATTTATTAAATTGGACAAAGTTGTCACGTTCACATCGGAATAAGTAAACCAGCCTTGTACATAGTGCTATTCTATCTGTTCCGAGTACTGTAGGATGTATAATGTTTCGATTTATCCAAATCTTGAGATTTATAAACACATTGGACTACAAACACCACATATAAACACACACATAGAGTGACCCTCGTAGCCAGGTGATGAGCCTGGCAGTCGGGCGACGTGTGACGTCGTGTTCATGTTACCTCCATGGTACCCGCAACACAGATAATCCTAGTGCGGGGGTTTGTTTATTTATTATTTTTCATTTATTTTATGTTTAAGTTGTATAAAATGGAACAATTACAAAAAAATATATACTTGCGTCAACCCAACTTATATTTTATTTATTAATAATGATTTTATTTGACCTTTTTATAATTAATTTTCGTATTTCCCAACTGGTTTCATTTGTAACATATAAAAGTTATATTTTTATTTCTAACCTTTCATGTCTGTAATATATAATAATAAATGAAATAAAACAAACTGTCACACACGCGCCGCCGCACTGGGTGTAGCTGTGTTGCGTGGGACAAGGACGCATACAAGATATCACAAACACCCACGATCGGAGAACAAACATTTAACTCAAGGACAAACAATTATATGTCACATAAATAGCTTCCCCGGCCTACGTCTACACATGAATATCGAACACGAGACCCCCGCTCGGCTGGCTGGAACATCTAACTGAAAGTCTGGATGTTACACGGCGAAAACGAAAAACCCATACAATTTTATATATCATTGTAATATTCATTGAAACGCTTTTACATGTCATTGAATAATTGTAAAATAAATGTTTTATTATAGTATCGTCCATTTTCAGTTACATTACAGACAGTACTCAATTTTATTAAATTGACACACACACAGCTATGAACACTTTTTTCTTGCCTTAATGATTGATCGTTCAATCAACCCAAACTTTGTCAGTATTATTTACATGCATACATATATTGTGCATTTATGACTGAAACTTTATTTATTTACGTAGATTAATTTAATAGATTATTAAGTAGTAATTTTTTCAGAGCTGTTTTTCTTGAAGCACTGATTTATCTGCATAAATTGGAAGTTATATTGTTACCGAATTACGTATGGTTGATCTGTTCCCGTTGAATCGCTCCATTTATGCTTCGTTGAAGACGCTTATGAGTACTTGTAATACTGTCGACAAAAAAAAAATCGACACCTATAATAACTATTACTACGCCTTACGCTAAGTACTATTAATAGTACCCGCATTATTTAAAACTAATTTATAACTTTTTTATTTATGGACGAATTGCAATGAAACAGTCTTAAGTATTAAGTAACGGTTAATGCAATACATTAGTAAAAACAGTAACGAAATCGATTAAGCCGTCTCTGAGATTTGCGCGAACAAACGCATAGACAAACAAACAAAGATTCTATCGACTATTGTTTTGTTCTATTGTGGTAATGAAGGCCCGTTATAATAGTTTTTTCTCATATATTGTTCATGTACAGAAAGCGATCAGTTACAATTTTATTGTATTTATTATATGCATAGTCAAAGGAACCTTCTGTACATTCAATATTCTAAAGTTATGATAATGTAAGTATTGTTATAAACACAAATACTAAAACGGGTATCGCTTTAACGGTTTCGACTAAACCTATAATTTTAGTGTACGGATAATAAATACTAGAGATAATGTTTCGGGCTAATTGTATAAGTATGGATATTAAGAATCGAATCTAGATTTTTTTCAAATCTCTTTCAAAACAGCAACTGGCTTACATAAAGAAAACACCTTTTTAAATATTCTTTGCGACAATTTGATTACCACGTAATTTCAATTGTATTCTTTTAATTTGTTTGCTGTCTGTACAACCTGAACCAACGAAGCGAGAAACGTTAAATGTTACATTCGGGAACAACGCGCAGGTGGTCGGTTTACCTTGAAGATGTACGGAATATGAGGGATCTTATAGATATGTGATTTCTGGATATGGATACGGATACATAATTACTATTTTACCGGTTTCGGTTACGGGTATAAAATTATTTCAGATGATCCGAAGTTTCGGATAATCGCGGTTACAGATATTACAAGATTAACGATTTGGAAAATATATATAATGTATTTACGAGGTACTAGTTTGACTTTCTAGGCATTACTTGATATTATAATAATATTAAATAAACCTTAAAAATAAAAAAAAATGTATGCGTGTTTAATTTAGACCCCTACCAGAAATTGTCCGAAACTTTTATCGGATGTGGTTACGGTTTAGGATATATATTTAATTCGGATATCCGATTGTTTCGGTTACGTTAACGGAGCTATATAACATCCCTGCTGAATATTATTACGGCAGTTATTGAAGAAGCCGTCACTTCACTTCGAACCGTACAATACATGTTTCAATTAAACTGAAACTCATTGATTTGTTGGGGCGACCTTTGAGGATTTATCTTTCTGTCTTTGTCTCAATAATTTTAAATCTATAATTTTTATTTATTTATCTTATTGACGAAGGTAAGTAATGTGTGACACAAACCTAGATATTTTCAAATATTTTATTATTTGTCCAGATAGGATGCGTGAATGATGCGACAGCAGTATACTACAGTACTATCTTATGGTTCTACAAGAGAGGCTTGATCTATGAGGCTTTATAATCTATATTCATATTATAATGCGAAAAAAACTCTGTCTGGCTGCCTGCTTCTCTTTCAAGACCAAACTGTTGAGTCCGATGGAATTTGATACAAAAATATTCGAATGCCTGGGGAAGCGCATAAGCTATTTATTTTAGAAAATCTACTTTCGATTTTGTGAAATTTATGATTAAGTCGTCAAAAATCGATTTTTGGGCGCCTTTATGGCTTGCGCTAAATAAAAGTTCGAAGTACGAACTCGCGGGTAACACTCAGTTGCTTAATACGAATAGTTTGTGACAGCTGTAAAGTCTGTCAGCTAGCTGTCAGTGAGAGGACGCGTCGTTACATCTAAAATGTAACCGTGTAAAGGTTGTGAGTTGTTGTAATTAGATCGTATTATAAAATACCCACGTACCTTAATATAACATTCCTTCTATAACGAATATTTTTATCATTTAAGAAATTTTACCTTCATATTCAATCTTACTGATGTCTACATACAGATACATTACATACTAAAACACTGCCATACAACACTGCTCATGATTAATCAAATATATAACTTTATTTTAAACGAATTACAAATGTTTATCTATTATTTAATCGCAGGCGCATAACCCTAAGCGCGCAGATATTACCGTACGTTACTATGAGGCGTGTGGTTTAGCTGTATTAACAATATGAAAGAGTCGAAGTTATCGAATTCAAACGCAGCGGTTGTTATGCACCTATTGCGTATATTACATCAAAACTAATTTAAACTGTTGTCGTTAACGGATATTAACACGTACATACTTCTTTTGTTAAAACATCGTTTTGATTTATTAAAGGATAGTATAGTAAATATTTAAATTCCAAAATCGTATTGGTATTAACGCTAGAAGACACGTGCGCTACGTATCTTGCTGCATATCTCTCGTTTCGGTACGCGGTACTTATGCCACGTACCGTCCAAACAACGCTACGTCCAATAGCAGCTTCTTAGTAAATAGAGTTACATTCTATCGGGGACGTTAAACTCTTTATTGAACGTGCAAACGAACTTATAACTGGTGGTTAGCGATACAACCTTTTAAAATTGTGCTTTGGAAATACTTCATAGGTGCTGATACATATATATATATTGATATCTTTGATCGGAGAGCTTATCGATGATTTTGGAACTTCCGATGCCTGCTAATCTATACAGTCAGCGTGGCGGACTATAGCTTTAAGCCCTCATTGTTACAGGAGATCCGAGGCAAACGGTTTAACAATTGTGATGATGAATGACTATGGAACACGGCCTTGTGAGGAAACGATTGTTTGCTGTCGGAAGAAGTGAATGATGGCCCCACATTTCTCGACTTGATTAAACCTACGTTAATTAATGACACTTTCAATTGACATTGACATTTCAATTTGACCACACAGTTGAAATTATTATTAATTTGATAACATTGGAATAGTGAAAATATCTTGTATTAGTGAGTGGAAGTAACTAAAGACAAATAAAAAAAATAAAAATTATAATGACTCATACCTGGGTTTATATTGGTCAATTAATAGTTCAACTTCTTTATAACTACATTTTGCAACTGGCAATCATTGCAATGGTAACCATGAAAACATTTGTGCCACACCAAGACATTATTTGACTATAAACTTTCCCACTGTTCCAAAGAATAGCTGCTCCGCTCCATCCATAAAGTTCCGTGACCGGAAAACGGCGTTCCAATTTTTCACCATGACGGATTGGATTTCCACTCGAGCAAGGGTTATGACGTCACGATGATTTTAATGTATTGGGTGGATTTAGTATACCTATGCGATATGTATGTGCCATAGCGAGCCAACCTATTATCGTGATATTGCATGAGCCTCTTTCTGTTGAGGAGGTTGGTGTGGACTTAGCCACGCTGCTCCAACTACATGCTTATTGCTTTGATTGGAGTTGGGGTAGTCAACTTGAGTACCAGGTTTCTTATACCCCCCTGTCCCCAATGATCGTGGTGATCAAAATCGGAACTTCTCGCTAGGCAGCCACTGGGATCAAAATAATATAATTATGTTCCGCATCATTTATTATGAACTTTTCTTGTCGAAACCTAATTACTAACTAAAATATCTGTTTGTTTCAGGTAGTCCCGGTGGTGCGACAGATGGCGCTGTTGATTGTATTATAATCAACATTCATTCTATTCAGACTGACATTCATTTTGTCTGCGAGCTTGGCCGAGTGCCCACTGCTCGTCACTGCGATAAAGGCGTGTTTACACAACCCGTGACGTGAAGTTGCGGGGGTGCGGAAAATGTATTGATATAGGCCTTCAAGAGTTTTAGCGTGTCGGCACGGGCGTGATCTCGAAAGTAGGTTATGGGTGCAAAATGTATAGATCTCAGTTGCATTACACTGAGGGTACTTACAGTTGTCTATTTTTCCTTAATCTATCTCGTTATTTAAAAAAACATACCACTTTGATTTTTATAAATTGTCCCGTCCGCTATGACAGGACGTGAACAATTTAAAAAGAAGGATTTAGCAGTAATCAAAGTAGAAATGATATGAAACTCCAGTCTTTCAATGAAGTAAGAGATACCTAACGGTTTCTATCAATAGTAATTGGTCGGCAAAGTTAACCAACTTTGAACACGGTTAATTGATGTTTGACCAGTAGCGGTGAATCTGTGGAGCGTTTTCGTTCGTTGTTATCAGTAGAATAGTTAGTGAAACTTGTTGATTGTTTTTAAACACACAATTTTGTTTTTTTTTTTTATTAAATGGGTTAGTAGGCTAATGTATCTGTATATATTTTTTTGGATGTTGCGTATCCACAATGTGCACAGGTCCTAAGGTCCTAAACGGACGAATGGGATTTAGGAATTTCGAATGAAGTAAACAGTTTGTTTTGTATTATTTTCATCAGAAACGCCAATGCGCTTTTACGTTGAACGTAAATCTGCTTTATTCACAACGTATTTTATTTACGGTGGCAGCGACGTCGCTTTTACTGCAAAATTTAAGCTTTCCCCGACCACGAGCGGTAATAACGGCCGTTATTAACGCCCGGAGGGTTACATTAATGCTTTTGGTACTTGTTTTTATACCAATAACACGGCGTCCGGCAAACCTCATAACAGGGTGGTAGAATAATAGTCAATACTGTCCATGGACGTGCGCAACATTAAGAAGCTTCTTGACTGCCAAATAAACAGTCATGGGTAAACTGGCTGTTTAATTTTAACGTTCCTGTGTTTTATTGGTAAAGGAGATTTTTATTTATCGTTATTAAGGATACAGTGAGCAAAACATTTATGCGTTGTTATAAAAATGTACGAAAAATAACGCGTTACATTAAACCGTAGGTCGTTTAACGTTTTCAAAATACCCATCTTTGTTAAAGATGTAATGCATTAGACAATGTTTACTAAGAAGGAACTGATAACATTAATACTCTCAAATTTATTAACGATCGTTATTAACGCTCTTGTTTGGAAGAAGCTTTAACTTTATTACGCGAAGTTAAAGGTAATCTTGTGCTATTGAATGTAAAAAATTGCTTTCGCGAATGTGATATACTAAACAAAAGTCCTCAGTGAAGTTAATGATTAAAACTGGATTCATCTATTTTTGTATCTGTAGAGAGTATAAAACAAAATATGTTTTCCATATACCACGAATGTGATTTACGGCCGAGGCAAATCTATTATTGCTTTATATTTATGTGATAGATAAGTTTGTCTTGTTGAATCTTGATTGTTGGAGATATTGTTTTGATCAAAACGTATATTTATTTATACAACTGGCAACACAGAAAAGAGTAGGGATGGGAATTAGATAACGTTTATAACTGTGTTATTAGAAAAAATATTTTTATTTCGCGTATCGTACTGGCAAACTGATGCGTAACATTATTTGGCATTAGGAAATAAAAACTAAGTACTAATTACAAAACTGGTATCGGGATAAATCTGTATTACAAATATCTTTTGGAAATCCTAATACCTGAAACTTTGTTATCGATTTAGACACCTAAAAATAAGTTTTTCTAAATTTAAATTTAAATCCAAAAAAAATTAATATTACATTTATGTACGTCATTTTTTGCTTCTGCTACCGTTCCGAAACGATGCTTTAACACCGAGGAGAAGAAACGAAGAGATACTCCTCAGCATATCTTTTGAAACAACACATGGCAAATTGGCAATTACAAACGTCGTTCTCCCCAATATATTTGTTTGGGTGTTTTAGCCCTTCGATATTTCAGTGGTTGATCGAGCTACGCTGATCGTCGATTTTTCTGCTTAGTTGGCGAACACAAGCATTGCCTCCGACACAGCACAAGGAATCCACTCACCTTGGCAGCAGACCGGAGCTGGCGTTCCGTCGGCTTTTATTGCTTGCGATGCTCACTCTATACTTGTTCGCTGTCGTCTTCTAAATCCTCAACCGACACCGTGAGAAATCGATAATAAGGACGTGTAAACCGCCCGCGAGACTGACCGTGTGACGAGCAAACCGGAAGGCGTGAGGTGCTATTTACGACTGACCGGTGGGTTATGCTCACGCAGCTCGCTCACAGCTCGCCAACCGTGGATTTTTGCAGACACCCTCATTCCGCATCAGAAAGGCAATACTTATGCGTAAACAATATTCATCGGTACATAATATCCTTTACCTGTAAGCTGTGCTTTAACCTCCCTTATTATTGTCTTTTTGTCTGTTTGTACAGGTAAAACCCAAAAACCTCTGTACATTTGAATGATTCATATATATTTTGAATTTATATATTGGGTTATAATCTAGGATACTTTTCACTGTGGGAAAGGGATCTATCTATTCCCGCGGAATTTTCGTATGAAGCGCCGGCGGGTTACTAGTAAACAATGTAATTAATGTAAGTGAAGATATATGAAAGTAATGTAGAAACATTCTCGTTAAATAATGACAAAGAATACTGATATGTAATAATATTTTC
>DWPT01006789.1:0-11223 GCA_018251895.1 Agathymus mariae mariae
TACGGTTTCGGATATATTTTTATTTCGGATATCCGATAGTTTCGGTTACGGTTACGGAGCTCCATAACATCCTTGGTCGAAAGCTCTACATAATGTCGTCAGCTGCACTTTTCTGCATTACTAACGCCTCTTATTCTAAAAAACTATGTAAAAACAGCGACGAATCAGGTTATAGGATGTGATGATGATGATAATGTGAACGACTTAGGAAAACTGACATCACCGTAATTACTAGCCCCCCGAGCGACACCGTTGATCAAGTGCGATTGCATGTTCCGCCAGATATTTTTTGGGATAATAAATGCAGGAAGACTATCTCCATTTAGTAGATAAATCTACCAACGTCTTCATTTAACTACGGTACATCTAATTTACGTGTGTATATTGTGTAAGTAATATTGCTTGGGTGATCGAGGTCACATCTTGACAGTCTGACTGATCTGTGTTAAACTCGTGTGTTTATGGTGAATTTGTGTGCACGCAGAGGGTAATCGTCTAAACTACAACACCTAATGGTTTTTATTTTTTCACCCTTTAGGTATTCCGTATACCCTATTCCGGGAGGACATAGAATATACAGTATGAAACAAAGTCTCCTGTTTCTTTGAATGCGATAATCTCAAAAACTACTGCACGGGTATTCGTAAGGCTTTTACGAATATATAAATTAATTCATGTGAAAAGTTTAGGTGATATAACATCAGAGAAAAATTATAAAACGCCTGTTAAAAAGATTAATGATTATTTCGGACATTACCATTTGTAAAAGTAAAAATCAAGTTTTATGAAGTGTAAGTAAGTGTAGGAATATTACTAGTATATCTTAAATACCAAATACATATCGTGAGTACCCGTATCATAGTACAATCCACCTTGAGTTAAGTATAAATCCAATTTTTCCACTGTTTGAACTGTAGCTGTAAAGTCGCAAGCGATTTTTTTGTTTATACAATTTGATGTCACGTTCCTCGAAAATCCGGCTCATCCATTTATTTGTTCGAAATAACATTTACGTTGAGTATTGACCAATAGTATTGCGTGGCTTTGTAAAACACTGAGAAGACGTCATATTTAAATGAGTTATTAAAATGTCTTTATCTACGCATACCACACAGCAAGGTATGAGCAATACTCGCAATTAAATTAATTTGAATTTACTAAAACTTAGGTAAATGCACAACATGCATTCATGAAATGTTTTGGTTGTGGCTTCAGATTGGGTCTATTTACCGTTGGTATAGGCTCATTTGTCATCTTTAAATGCCACTCTTATTTTACGCGCGTAAGCTGCTTATGCTGTAAACGCTCACACAGTTTCACCCTAGGGTTTCCTATATGGTGGATATATATATTTCCTATATATATATGCAAGTTGACATAGTTCACCGTCACAAATTCAATTTTATTAATATTCATTTATTTATTATTATCTCTTCAACAATATTCCACAATTTGGTTTATTACAATATTGAGGAATAATCAATACTTAGATTACAAAAAAATACGGGGACGTTATGAACGCAATAGAACAGAAAACAGTATTGTAAGCATCACTTAATATTTAAAGTTTGTTTCATTGCAATCCGTCCATAAAAAATAAGTTATAAATTGATCTAAAACAATTCCGGTATTATAGTTCTAGGCGTAAGGCGTAGTTTTCCTGAAACGAAGCGATGGTGGTTTGCTAGTATCATATTACACGTGTGTGTGTGTGTGTTTATGTATATAACTAAAAATAACACATATCAGTTGACAATGCAGATAGAAAAATGTAGAGCGATTTCACATGCACAATTTTACCGTCTAGGTAATGCATTCCGTGATATATTCCGATCACATTTGCCCGTAGTGTTATAGGCACTGAAACAAGGTTTTGTTAGCACTGCGAGACAATCTCACCAGGGACGCGCTACGAAAGAATTTGTAACAGAATTTGAATACGTAACACCTCTAAAGAATCCGTGTGTCCCTGAAGAAGTTTACTTTTCACTAGTTGGACTGGCATATGTTGTTCGGCAATAAATTTCAATATGAATTATTTCAGATCGTAAATATTTAAATGCATTATATTATAATAATGAAAAAGTGTTATGGACGAGGTTTTTTTTTGGTATTGAATAGTATCTCTAACTATGCGCCATCGTGGCGATAAATCAAATATATATAGTAGGAATATGAGTTTTATGGTTTATTCGTTCAGTTTTTTTTATCTTTATTTATGGTGTTTTTGTATACCCGTACGTGTTAACACCACTGTTCGTTGTTCAATGATGATTTAAAAACAAAGTTTTAAATGTAGAACAAAATTGAGCCTAAACCAACTACAAAATACTGTTTCGTCACACCAACGCCTACGTCTATAAAAAAAAACAGATCGGCCACAACAGGAGTGTTGTTTTCATAACGTCCAGAGTTTACGCCGGCGTGTAAATTTTTGTGACACTTTTAGTTCCATTTACATTCGGCTATAAAGCCCGACTTAGTAGTTTTATTGTTTTTGCAAACTCTTTAGCGAACACTACTCGGAGTAAACGAAGTGAAGTGTTGTTTTCATTACGTTATTTCAGTTCTTCGACGTGTACGTTTTTGTAACGCATCCAAATATTGTTTGTTTTATAACCGTGTACAGAACATAACAAGCAGATTTAATATTATATCCGTTGTGGCTTATACAACTATGAGAAGATATATTTTTTTGAAGAAAATCATGAGTGTGAATTTTTACGATATGCACGCACACCGTCACTTTAAATCTACACCGCGATGTTAGCTCCAGCCTGCTCAATTTCAGAACAAATGTGTAAACGAGACGATTATAATGGCACAAAGATAGGGAACACATCACTTTCCTTTAAACGAGCCTAGCTGTTATGATTTTTAATTTTGTAGTATTGTAGACTCCACCACATGAGAACCTTCTATAAAAACAGATATCACTATTATATGTTTGATTGAATGTCCTATACATAGATGTCAATTAATAATACTTATAAATTATACCACTACAAAACATTATGTGATATTGTGTAATATTTAAATAATAATAAAATTTGTTAAAACTTTTCGGCCATTGAATATTAAAAATACTGGTGTCTTTTAAAATTATAGATAATGTAATAAATGTCATAGCCTCTAATTTTTATTAAGTGTATTGTACTTTACCTGATCTACTGAATCGATAATGAAGATGAATTTAAAGATTATTTATAAATATTTTAGTATGTAAAGAGATATTAAATATTCATTTCTTAAAACTTCAATAATAACAATAATCTTATTAATAATAATTGGTAAATTTTATTTATCTAAATTGTAAATTATGTTTACTCTTAACGAACTTTAACGTCTTCTCTGATCAATTCCAAAAAAGCAGTAGTTATTAAGGAATGGATTGAGTTTTTTAATTTGTGATTTTCTCTCGAAAATGTTTTAGAAATATGGATACATTTCGTAACAGAATTTTCAACGTCCTTAAGAAATAATGTTTACCAATCTTCCTGTTGAGCAAATATGCAAAGAACGTATCGGTGGAAACATAAAAAAGGTTGGTTATTTGGTTACTGTAAATTGCGTCAATATTTAAATTTATAAGGTCAAAAACATATCGCATGTTTTGAAATAGAAATCGCTATTCTTAGAGAATATTATTCAGTTTATGGTACATTGTTACCCTACTTTGAAATACATCACATACGTAATCAGCTTTAGGTAAGTTTCATTTGTGATACTGGTTCATATTTCGGGTTGTTGTAAATAGGATTGGAACTGGTAAAGAGGTTAACTCTACAATTAGCAAGCTCTTAAACGTAATCCGGGATGTTTGTTAAAGTAAAATCAGCATCTTATATTATTAGTGCTTCGCTAGTAAACAAGGATTCGAGTAACTATTAACGATTGAATTTATTAAACAATGAAATCTGCGCAATTGCAGAATATGTTTGGATATGTATATATGGTATTGCTGGTGTATCTGCATTGCAAGTTGAGGTTGACATATAACATTTTGATCCTAGGCGAAGAAGCATTTCAAGATCATTTTAGGGTATTTATCAATACATTTCCCATTTACTTATTACTTTTTTTTTTAGTTATCTATACATATAATAAAATTCTATCTGGTCGCTTTTTGTACATTAAGGATATATGAGAAAAACTACTTTTAGGGGCCTTTGTTAACACAGTAGAACCTGAAACAATAGTTTGTAGATTTTTTGTCTGTTTGTCTGTAACAACAGTAACAGTTGCAGTTCGTTTCATATAATCCGTCCATAAATAAAAAAGTTGTGAGTTATGAATTTCTAATTTACAGAACGTCAAACGTAAAACAACGCTGATGCTATTTCTAATAGCTCACTGAAATAGATATTTATTTCACGCCAGTGAAAAAAACTATCATACTTTTTATATGGCTATTTTTTTAATGAATTAAGATGACGACATTTCGTGTTCGTTCAAAATCTACGACCCCGTAACCGTTTGAAATTATATATTTATAACATAGATTATACAGAACATAATAATAGAGCAGCGAACACATGGAATTCTAGTGCGGGGATGTGAGTATGTGAACGTTTATTATTATTATTATAATTATAATTATGCACGTTTAATCAGTTTGATAACAATGACTGTAAAATCGCCCTTATACTGGCTTGTACCCTGTGGAGGTCTGCACTTCAAGTTTACCAACTTAGGACGATATTTTAAATAAGTATAGTTCTCATAGTGCTTGCTTTTCGTGCGTCGCTTATCTTAACTTGGGTTTAATTGATGCGGGCTCATTATACCGCAAATGGGCCTATGTTCGGTATAATACTGCCTCAATCACCGACTATTTGTCTAAATAGGTAATCTGATTACATCTAGAAGGACAACCGAGACGTTCTTTGATCAACGTTGTTGACTAACGTCATCTATTTCGTTGGTTAATAGTAAAATCATAATGATATATTTAAACCACAAGTAACGAGTAATTTTTGAGTAACAAAGTGTTTTTATAAACAAAAATAATTTACTATTAACCCTATTTATCTAACGAAACGTGGTTTGATGCTTGTTTAAAAATCAATTTCTTTTTTGATTATCGTTATTAACGTTTCTAGGAAAAGTGTCATCTACATAACGCGAGTCTTAAAGATGCACAATATTTCACTTGATATTATCTTGTGCTGTGTAATCATACGTAACTTTAATGGCGTCTGTTATATTTCTAAGACTTGCACAACTTTTCAATGGAGGTCCGTTCTATTTCAGTCTTATAGACTCAAATATTCAATGATGTCTCTAGCGCTATTTGAATCTATAAGACTAACATAATTATCTATAAAATATCAAATGACGGTTGATTTTTATATATTGTTAAGCATATGTCCTCAGTTAATGTAATAACTTTATACACATACATATTCATACATATATGAACATGTGTGTATGTGTATATAGACGATATGCACCTTGGTTTGAATAGGCATATAAGGCCCAAATATTTGTTAAAACACACTTCTATTTAACTAATATATATATTATTCCAAAATCAGGAAGGAGTAATTATAGCTCTTCTTGTTCTGTCGAAACCGTATAAAATAATTAAGAATTTGGTTTGTACGGAACACAGATGTAAAAGTTAACTGTTTTAATCAATGCATACCGGTGTCGTTTGACTACAAAGTAAAGTATTAACTTTACCGTTTTACACTGGACGTATTCTACAACACTGGTTTGAAGTTTAATAGAATGATATGTAAACAAACTTTTTTTTCGGTGTGTAAATTGGGATCCGTACCTAGTTGGATTAAAGGGTGTTTCTGGAGCGAATAGGTTTGCTCGGCGCATACATCCGAAGTTATAATTGGGGTATTGGGAGTCCATTAAGGCATGTGAATGTTTGAGAGGTGAAATTTGATATTCCGTTAAATTTAGAATCTAAATGGTTTGGTGGGTTATTAAGTTTGTGATAAAACCATATTCCTCATTTATATCGCAGCCGGCTGCGCTGGTTATGTGGGACTCCCGATAAACCTAGAGGCCTACCCACTAAACACCAACCGAGGTTGGTTTTGACCATGCGGCCTCTGAACCGTTAAATACTGTAAAAAAGTTTTTTTTGTGTATTGAGAAAGAAAATACCCTGTTTTGTTTTTCAACATTTAGAGTGCTTGCTCGTCGAAGAATAGCGATATTTCGAATTTCGTATGGCGGCTGGCAAAATATATTATTATCCAGAAGATTTGTCCTGAAACGTTATCTATCTTAAAATATCTGTCCTAACCAACCTGTAAAGAAACTGTTAAGTTCTTTCGTGTGTCCGTGAAGTGATCACAGGTCTTAACACCGCGTAGAATTTAATTTTGAGTTCGCTATCAACAGTTCATCTCATGTTTTATGGCCTATTTATTTTATTATGGATTGTAAGACATTTTTTTTCTAATCCTAATTCAGCTTTTTCACAGACGTCGCTCCGTATTTTATTTAAAGAATATATATGCTATATTATTTGTTCTTGGAAGCTTAATCGTATATATAATTAACATGGTTTGTAGATCTTTCATAAGAATTATGTGGGATGGTGCCACATTTGCAAATTCTAAAGTGTAAGTCGCTTTAAGCAAATTTACATTTACGTTTGAACAGCGATAGTTGATAACGACGCTTACAAATAAAGCGGTACACCTCGATTCTGAGAGTAACACACAAAGACAGATTCTCAGAAGTAATAACTCATCCTACTGCAGAGTGTACTTAACGTTAAATTGACGGCATGATTCTTTTCTACTTCATAACATGTTTCCAAAATTGTTGTTCTCGAAATCTACCGCGATAGTGTGGTGGTAAATACTCTATTATACATAGGGATAACTTTTCATGTTATGCTTTTTGTATTTAAATGTCCGAAGCAGCAGGCTGAGCTACCTGATCGTAAGTGGTCACCACCCATAGACATCCGTGACGTCAATAATATATCATAAATTTGCTTGTCTGAACCATAACATGCTTATTGATATTCATCGAGCAGTCTTAGGTCTCAACTTTGTTAATCCAGGTTGAGAAAGAAAAAAAAGGTAAGTAAGTATGTTGATAAGTGGAAAATGTGTGTAAATTATTAAATAAATGTAAAAAAAAAAAAAAAACTATAGGTCATTCAAACTTGACCACACCTTACTTAAAAGAGCATAAAGTCCGCTCGTGACCAAGTCGACTCATGGAAGCCGTTGCTGCCGCTTCCTTTTGCTTTTTTCGGTTCATTGCTGTCTCCAATATTCATGTTACTCGGTTGATGAGAATCATCCGATTCATGTATCTCAAGTTATAATTGGATGAATGAATACCAATTACAGGTTCGCGTTTCTGCCGCGCCTTGCCGAGCACACGTAAATCAGTTTACAACTCACTGATACTTCCATTCTACGTCGAACAGGAGCGCTTATTGAATAGATTAGCGAGCATTATATATGAATTCATGAGATTTAATTGATAACTGATTACAACAAATGTTAACGGATAGTTAGGAACAAAAGTTAACGAGCAGGTTTCCTGCCAACTTAACGTTGTACAAGGTTCCCTGTGTTACAGGTTGTATATTCTTGATCTGTTATCGGCTCTTCTGTTCGTACGTCGGCAATTAATGCAAAATGCATTTGCGTTTGAAATAGAAGCAAACTCTAGAAAAGCCACTTGTTACCATGATTGCTAGTCATGAATCATGGAGCGTGCCGGTTGATGAACGGAAACGAAGACGGATCAATCGCTTGACCTTCACTTTACTTACCGAAACATGCCATTGTGATTGTTGATTATGGAAAATTTTACGGTTGATGCTGAATTAGCTCAATATAAATGTTAAGGTTAAAACGCAGCAGTAGTGGTATATTCATAATTTTTGTGTTTATAAATAATCGTAATATTTTTTTTTTATAACTGGAATGGAGAAAAAATATATGTCACTTTTAATAAGAAAAACACCTTCATTGTTTAACTATACAAACAGTGATTCATCCTAAAGAATTGTACATACGAAATTATATTACTATATTTAGTTATTAGTTTAAGTTATAAAAATTGCATGTAAATATTTTAAATTTATTTTGACACTTCCAATTATAATGTTAATTCCACATCAAAAAGATCGGTAGCGATAAGGCTAACAAACAACTTTACCGAACATTTGTTATGCAAATTTATATTTTTCTTCAGTTTAGTCCTCGAGATGAAATATCCATTAAAAGAATGCACAAAGTTTGTTAAATTACTCTAGAGACTGTTAATTGTACTAAGATTTTTTTCCTCGCCGCGTCACTTTTAAAAGAAAGCAATATTTTTTATGTATTAAAAGCATTTTCCTTCTTTGTCTTTATTCGTATACTCTTAAAGTAACAAATTATTATATATAAGTAACAAAATATTATTTGAACTAATAAATTATTGGGCATGTGACAATGCACAACATCTATGAGAGTGCGTAAACTATTTCTAATTTACTCACAAGCAGTTAGAGGTCCTCAGTGATTTAAATAAAATTAAACATATTAAATTTTAGCTCATCCTTAGTGTTTCTCTCTTATAATGAGCGTCAATAGAACAAATGGTGATTTGTCAATTACACCATTCGAAGCAACGAAGTCGCCTGACAACAGGACGGCTTCTCGCAAGCGCCACTACAAATCATCATCGTCAAATTAATCAAGCTCACCTGAAAAAGAGAACTCATAACCCCAGATAAAACGAGCCTAATAAGGTAGATCAAACATTTAAGCACATTGATGAGTTTATTGTGGCATAAAAATTTTACCGTATCTAATGGAACCGAGTTACCGCAGCTTCCGGGCGCACCCTTGCTGCCCCGGGGGAACCCGAATCCGACTCTGAGCCGGTGCCTGCCTTTAGCTCGCACGTTTTAGACTTCGGCTTGACTCGACCATCTGTTGCCTATTGCCAAAACGCGTTAAGAATCTCGAAGCTCTTCAACGAATCATCTAGACTGACGTAAGGTATTGATACATTGAAGTCATATCATGCGTCTCCAGGTTTTGTTGAATTGCAAGTTAATAATGAACTTCGGCAATTTATTAAAGGAAAGGATTACGTAGGGAGTTCGGAACATGAATAACGTGAGTTACTCATAATTTGCAACAATTTGTTGACTGGGCCGCTTCACTCGACCCTCTTCTGTCCGCCTCTAATATCTTTGACAAGATATCAGGCTTATGTTAATCGAATTCCAAATTTCACAGAACTAGTGAGGCCATAGTGCAGCTGGTTTTCAGAAAGCAAGCTGAATATGTTGAAATTAACTGGAAGCGTATCCTTAACAAAATTCCCAATAAGAACTTGCGAAAGGGTCTGCGTAAGATACCTCCAAGTTCCAAATGCCTGTTCAATGAAATCGAACTTCGCGCTTATGTACAAAGCACTGGTGGCATCGATAAGGTGTTGGGTTAAGCCCTGGTTAACCTTACAGAAAGAACCACCAAAGAAAACCGTGAAGTCCACGAATACAGCAAATAGGACCAATGCTACGGATCGGTCTTTTCGGTCTCGAGAATAGGAAAAGTTTAACAAAAGAGATTAAGTTTTAACGGGGCTGCCCTCGAGCTTATCGGAAGCAGTGGCAGATGCTTGGAGCTCCGAAGGCTCTTCTCGATATGATTTCAGGAATGCGTCTGCCATTTACCCCTAAACCCATACTAGTGTACCCTTCAATAAAAGCCCTTCGCCGATTCGACATTGCAGACAAATTAACAAGGGGAAAGATTACCCTCGAGTGGCACCTCTTACAACTGGCTGTCACGAGAATATTTCATCACTTTGGTACTCCCTTGATAGACTTGTATGCCAGCAAGGAAACAAGAGTTTGGAAAACATACGCAAGAAAGGACAGTTTAGATCTCATACGCGAATGGAATTTTCCACTAGCATGGGCGTTACTACCTCTAAGCCTACTATGCCGTGACTTACGTCATTTAAATTCGGCACAAGGAACATTCCTGATTGTAGTACCAATATGGAAGAGAGCGTTTTTATCGGACCTTTGTAGTCGAGCACTCAGCAATCCTATGATAATAGAGAACTTAGGTCGAATGTTAATAGACCAGTGTACCGGTTTACCGCCGCCTCGAGTTCAGGACATGAAGATCTAAGTTGCAAACTCTGGGGCTGGAGCGATGTTATCAACGGTTGTGAGAGATCACTGTTCGCATCTAGTTGGGGAGAATTAACGTTAAAAACCTACGATCTGGTGTGGTGTCAATACAAATAATTCCAACTTTAAGCATCCAAACGGTGTGAGTCTGTCAATATTTTTTTCATATTTATTCCTTGATGAGGGTTTAGCGTATGCCACCAAACTTTTGCATAAATCTGTAGTTTTGACTTTTGGAATCTCTATCAATAACGAAAATTTGATTCATTTTTTTTTGGTTAAACATATTGTAAAAGTTGTCTTTAATCAAAAACCGAAGTTAGAAAAGCCTTCAATTTGGGACCCTAGCGATGTTGTTACTTTTTTGCAAGTACATCTCCTAGCTAATTATACATTGTTTGAAGCATCACGCAGATTAGCTTGTATGCTACTGCATGCATCAGGTAAACGCGTACATGATCTTACATTACTTAATGTTTCCTTCGACTTTTACATCGACGGCGATTTTTATATATTATACTCACCTGAAAGCTCTAAAACGGACTCTGCTACGTACAAACAATCGGGATGGAAGCTATTGCACTACAGTGATAAGAATGTATGTCCCGTATTTTGGCTAAGACAGGTTATTGTTTTAGACGCTGAGAGACGCACTGCCGAGTGTCATGATGCCTTATTTATTACAATACAAGGTCTAAATTAAATAAAGCTGCTTTACGGAACAGTTATTGGGAATTGGATAAAATCAATACTCGGAGACTAGGGCATATATGCTTCTCCTGGCAGCATGCGCTCAGCATTAGCTTCTATAAATTGATATGATAATTTTTCTATACAAGAAATTCTTGCACATGGTAACTGGCACACACAAAATACTTTTGCTAAGTTTTATTGTAAACAGATTATAGGTAAAGCCAGGCCTTCGCAATTTAATCTTGCAGCAAATTTTTAACCAATCTGATTCTAGAACTTAACTACGATTAATAATTTAAATAAAAAATTTGACCGTATTGGGGCGGCCTAGAATACTTATGCTGGCAGAAAAGGGTATCGTGGGAGGCGACAGAAGCCAGCCTACTTAGTGGTAG
>DWPT01006790.1:0-11222 GCA_018251895.1 Agathymus mariae mariae
TTCACTGTATTGTAATATATTCACACATGTTTTATATATATATATAATATAAACTGAAAAAATACTGCTACAGCTATTTTAATGCTTTTTTATCTATCGATTTATATAAGCCATAGATATTACTAGAGATATTATAAGTTAATTATGTGTCTCATTATCTCATGCAAGACGTTAGGCATCCGTTTGACTAGACATCAAACTTTAAATATAGTAACAATATGAAATTACATGTTACTCTTCTGAAAGACTTGTTAATTATGATAAAACAAATATCAAAATATATATACAAGAAAATATATATATTTCTTTTAAAAATCTCTTGTTTCGCTTCGAATATATAATTTCTATTTTTTAGAATTCTGTATCCCCAATAACGATCTATTCTACCGGTAGACCCATCTATAGTAATATTCTTTTTTCTCATTTCTACATATAATTACTAATGAATTATTTTATGCAGTCGGTAGATATTATCTACCTTGACCGACTGCAAATAAAATAAGTTTGGTACCGGCTTTTCTTGCAATTTCAAAGTCAACGGACCACTATTAGTTAAAACAAGACAGTTTTCTTATGCAACATTACTATAAATATGATAATTGTTAATAAGAAAACTAATAATACACTGTGATTGGAACATTATTTAATTGTTTATGGCAAACTGGTAACTCTTGGATAATCTGTGTGTACATATATAAGTCGATATGGTAAATGCACATGATAAACCATTTTTTGACGTTTACTCTACTATCAATGGACGTTTTCGTTTTCAATATTTTACAAGTCATTTTGAAGAATAAAATAAAATAAATTCTGTAGAAATCAATAGAAATTATTTATCTATTATTAATTAAATTGCTTTTCGCGATTATGGTAAGTAATTTTAATTTAGAGATGCCTTAGAATATGTTATTTCTTATACTTGTTACTTTACACCCGGCTTTAGTAAGAATAGCTTCGTGTTTGAAAAATAGTACTACAATTATAGCCATACACCAGTATTTAAAATTATTATACTTTTGCTGTTTTGAAGCGTTATACAAAAAAGTGGTAATATATGTCCTCGGTGTTGTTTTCAGTCGATTTTAGCATACAATGGAGGTGCTGTGGTGGCGATGAAGGGGCAGGATTGTGTGGCTATCGCTACCGACAAGCGATACGGTATACAAGCACAGACTGTGTCAACTAATTTTCCAAAGGTGTATCAGATGGGTCCCTCACTATTTGTAGGTCTTCCTGGCCTTGCCACTGATACACAGACAGTCTTCCAAAGACTTAAATTCAGGTAATTGTTTAACTTTATGCTATTATAGTCATTTGAATACTTGTCGAATAAGCTTTTTTGTTTGGAATACTCAGTACTTGGTACTTTTTTACAACCTTATTTATCGGACTAGTTTATCAACTTATGTTAAATAAAAAAAATACATTTTGTTTTCACTGCAGCTAATTTATATCTTGATATTGTATCAATAATAATAATAATACATAAATGAATACATTAATAACAGTACTGAAGATAAAATATAGTTAGTGCTATTAATTTAAAGTTATTAACATGCTGTCAGTTCACCAATTGATGCCTCTAGAATTTATGAAAATGTATAGTTACCCTGTAAATTAAAACAAAATTTACCTACAAATACAGGTAACATTAACAATTAAATGCTACATCTTTAAATGTTAGAATCAAATATATTTTTATGTATAAAACATCTATTGAAGTTTTAAAGACTCACAAAATAGAAGACCATGGCCACATACCATTAACATTATACATATACCCTTTTCAACATTTTCAGGATGAATCTATATGAGCTAAAAGAAGGTAGAATAATGAGACCCAAGACATTCTCTGCAATGCTCTCCAATCTACTGTACGAGAGGCGTTTTGGCCCTTATTTCATTGAACCAGTCATTGCAGGTCTTGACCCACTTGATAACACTCCATATGTTTGCAACATGGATCTGGTAAGCCTATGAATGATAGATTTGTCTTTGTACCTGTAGTTTGTTGTTTGTACTGTATTTGTATTTACAGCCAAGAAAAGAGAGCAAACATTCACATAATTATAAATGAGTGAATGCTTTTAGCATTAATTCTGCCTTTTATGGTACATTGTATCATGTGTTATGAAGGTTACCTGTCACTCAACAAGCTGGGAAAATACCAATTGGGCTGCAAGACCTAATTTTGTAGTCAACATTATTTTTATATTGATATGGTAGTAGCCAATAATGGTGTTAACGGCTACTTCAACTGCATCACAATACCTGTTATTAAACTTGTGGTTCTATTCAAAATTCAACTTTTTTATTTCATTGTAGTCACTGATCTATTGTTACCCTTAGAGATATAAAATTATGAGCCGCAAATGTAAGTATTGATGGCCCCAATAACACTTTTGTCATCCAAAGTTTTTTGTACCAATTTACTCTTTGACATAATTGATAGCTGTCATATTGCTCTTGCTCCAGAGGACAAGTTGAACAACATATTTTGGAATCTCTTTTAATAAATCATTGGTGTAATATGCCCATGTCAATATTTCCATCCAGCGTGCATGACATAAAATCATAAGTTACTAGGTTTTTTACTGAGTTAATGCACTTTACCATCTAAAGCTACATCACCTCTTACCACAGATAAGTGTAGTCAAGCACTGAAATATGAGTAAAAAAAATTGTCACAAATTATGTGAGTTGAAAGTAATACATATATGTATGTAGTATTTGTCCTGGTTTTATTAATTTTTATTGCCCCTACCTCTAGTTCCATTTCAAAGGAAGTAATTCATTAATCAATCAATATATCTATTTCCAGATAGGATGTCCAAATGAGCCCGAAGATTTTGTAGTATCTGGGACATGCTCTGAGCAGTTGTATGGTATGTGTGAAGCATTGTGGGAGCCCAACTTGAAGCCTGATGAGTTATTTGAAACTATTTCTCAGGTATGAAATGTTTTTTTATGTATTTAAATATTAAAATAGCATTATGATAGTTATATGATGATAATAATATGATATATTATATAAGTTAAATTACACTTTAGAAGTTTTATTCTGCAGTACACTTGTATCATTGTAAATAATCTATATGAAGCGAACAAACGCAACACAAAAGTAAACAAACATGGACATACATCAATGACATCAGAAACCCCCATGACCCAAGAACAAACATTTATCTGTCATATAAACATCAAATCCAGAGACAGTCGCTCGGCAGGCAGAGTTACTACCAACTGGACCATGGGGTCGTCAATACAATGTATTTATACAACCCACAAATATTTACTTTTATTTTCTTTAATTAATTTATTATTATTATTGTCTTAAAAATAATTATATTATCAACTTACGAATTTCCAGGCACTGGTTAACGCAGCCGACCGCGATGCCATCTCGGGTTGGGGCGCCGTGGTGTACGTTATTGAGAAGGATAAGATCACAGAGAAACATGTCAAGACAAGGATGGACTAGTGGAGGCTCGCTGAATACTTTGTTTTAATAAAATTGTCATAAATAAATACAATGTCAATGATTTGATACAAGTTCACTAATATCTTTTGTAATAACAAATTAACATTGCATCTTGCAAAATACAGGATTGAAATGTAAGTCTTGCACTTATGAAACTCTTCGAAAGTCAATTATCACATCATTAGTATCCTCAAGTGTATGGTATCTCGTTGAATTATGTTGGTCCAAAAAGATAATAAGCACATCACATCACTATTTATATATTGTTTGTGGATTCGCGACTCATTATATTTAATGGTGATATCTATCAAAAAAAAAAGTTGAATGAATTTAATACGTGTAGTTTATTATAGTTAATCAGATTTTTAGACTTAATAACTGTACCGTACTGTACACCTGTACATGTCCAAGAACCGTTTGGTTTCGTGTTCGAGAAACCAACTTGTCGTCGAGTAAATAGTACACACCCGACCGAAGCTCAGGTGTGACGAAGAGGTGAAATAAAAAAAAAACAATATATTGCAGAAACTTTATAAACCGAATATTCAAAAATTAAAGATTTAATTCTTCATACATTACATTTATGTTTTTACAAGAGTAGGAGACTAGAGAATCAACATATCGAGGATGTTTCCGTGCGGGATACAGGTCGAAGCGAAGCTTTCGTATCGTGTTCAATAAATATGTGCCCGCGCGAAGCTCGGCCTCCACCGTCACCGTAACGAAATAATAAAACATATTTAGAATAACGTAACTACCAATTAATCACCGACCTCAACAATGGCAACACATATGACGTAATTATTTGAACGACCACGAGTAACGTCGCTCGGGGACCGACCGCTCGCACGCACTCTGCTTCGCATTGAACATCTTAAAATCGATTAACATAGTCAACTTTAAAATTTATTACATATAAGACTTACAGAATTGTAATTTATGACATCCATAGTAGTAACATGCTAACGTAACATAATCTATCGCTAAAGTAAAATATCTATCACAAAAGCTATTCTTTGAAACGATACAAAATTACATTTTAGAGGAGTAAGGAATTATTACAGAAATACTGATCTAAACACAATGCAACGTTTAGAAACATAAGGAACATTCATTAAAATATACCCTCATTTGTAAATGTATATATATGAAAATTCTACATTGAATAAGTTTATCAGAGTACATTATGATATTGTTGGTTGACAAACAAGCATGCAGCGCTCCTAGCTACCTTCACCGCGGCGGTCCATACACCGATGATTATTTGTTTGAACAAGATTAACATACATATGTTTAATGCGAATATCTTTAAAACACATAATCCGAATATAATTAATAGTATTACATTCCAGCTATTATGTTGAGAATAGTTCCGAGGAAACTTCATCGACATACTGAAGTTTGTCTGAGGGAAGCATTTAACTGAATACATTATACATACCAAAATGTAATTATTTTTTCATAGTAACATTACCAGATTGTCAAATTGATTTCCTGAGCAACGCTCGAAATATTTTTCCCTTTATTATTATTTTTTCTGTCGATTTGAATACAATAGAATAGTAGATTAAAATGTGTTCAGGTAATTCTGATATTAGGATATTCCGATCAGTCAGATGACAGTTGCATTCTATTAGCATCTTTTACTTAAACGTCTTCATTATACGTCTACATAATAATAATTAAGTCTTCTGCGGTTCACTTGAAAACATTATTCTGATATTGCCATGATCAAAATTGCCCCAACGGACTATATATACAAACGTATATCTTTTTACTCACGGAAGCCTACCGCATTGTTTGAAAAATAAAATAACGTAGGATTCACACGAGGTGAACGAATACTTTAATAATTTGAAATCAACAAAACCGTCCACACCTCCCTCGCCCGACGCACACGTGAATATACAATACACTATAATCACATAGACTTCCATAACAATACAAAGTCTTAACTCGATATAGAATAATAAATAACGAAACCTTACGTCGAAGTTTTAACACTACACTAGGCAGAACTAAGCAAACTACAGTAGGGTACCGTTGGTGTATCGGCAAAACCTCGTTCCACTGGGATTGTTTCAATTGCCAACAATATCATGTTTAAAATAAGTACAATCTGTTATCAGATGTAACAGTTATCATACTCATGTTTGAACGCCAGCAATACGTCAACATGGCGGATTCAACCTATTTGATATGAAGCAGGGTACGAGCCTCGAGGTACAAAATTGAAGAAATAAATTTTAAATACAATGCAATTGAATTACAACTTTATAATTAAAAACAGCCGTAAACCGTCTATCAAACTTTACATCGAATTCAACCGAGTTTAACATTCAATTAGCCAATTTTTACAAGTGAAATTTAAATTCAATTTTAGCTTTAACAATTTATATTTATATTATTTAAGAAATATTACATTTATACTACGAGACAGCGGGACCGATGAAGCTATTAATGATGAATTACCAAAAAGTCAACAAGGTGCTCTAAGTTGAAATATTAAATCACATTAATAGTAAAACGGACCACTCTATTGAGAACAATGGCGTGTGTATCTTGTACATAAATCATAACATCATTTATTACTCGCAGAAAATGACAATTAGATAATTTATTTTTTTTTTCAGAAAATTCCTTGTTATATAAAATATTATTAATAGCCTGAGGTGGCAGTCGATGGAACGTTATATTATGATGATATAAATAGTTGATCGTGTTGAAACTTAATGAAATTTTTTATACGGTTGCCCTCCCGTTTATAACGTGTATTTGTAGACTTTGGAAAATACATTAATTAATTAAATTATTGATTTATTCAATAAATTATTGAATAAATAATTATCTAAACAATATTTATTTTGAAATCACGAGGTACAACCCTATAAATTCATAAAACATTTGTATCGTAGTAAACTAAAAAACTTTCAACTAGATTAAATCAAAACTAATGCATTAACAAATAACATATTTGTGCTGATAAATTTACAATGAACCACTTATGGCACAAAGATATTAAAACATAATAAAATCACGATTGAACAAACACCATCGTTCTCAGTGGTTTTTGCCTGCGACACCGACCAGCACGCCGTGCGCTGCGTGAAAGGGAATAATACAATTACACGACGCGAATACCGGGGTGAACGTTAGAACCACAAACGGCCAAAGTCTAGGGGGCATCCCCTCCATAATATCGTAATATTATTACCAAACTTTATATGAAAAACTAGGCGCATTTGTAACATAACGTAATTAATTACGCACGCAATAATTCTATAACGTCATAATACACGTATACGTATCGTGGCACCGGGCTGTTGTATCACAGGAATAAATCGAGATACAATATGTGTACCGGATTGTTTCAGAGGATAACATACTGTCAGCGATGACCGGTGTTAAGTTCAAAATATCTGACATGACATATGTCATCCTCATATGCTTTAACCTCAATTTCATTATTGCAAAATGACATACCTGAAGATTTTGGACAAGGCACTTCCATGACCGTGCAACGTGCCACTCCCATAACAACTATACTTACTATCGAACAAGAATAGATTATATTCAAAGTCATTGCTTTTTCACTCAATCAAGTATTTAATTATCACAATGCTACCCAAAACGTCAATCAGGGGTTAAATGTCAAATTAGATCCGAACAAAATCCCTTCCGATGTGGAAGCGAGACCATTATAAGTGATTCGTTAATAAACGGCAACACTGACCATGCTTAGTGCCAATTTAATATCTCACCGGGGAATTAATATTTATCTTGTTCAATAATTCAAGTACATGACCAATGAACATTGATATTTCATTCAAATCAGTAATACAGGCTTCGATAGTTGTTGATCAAAACCAACCGCGCTGCACCTCGATTCACTCCCTCAGTACGCACGACACCCAGTGTCCTAGTGATCCTCCAGTGGCTAATACCAACGTGACAAACAGCTCAAACTGCCCACGCTTTTAAAACATCTGCCACTTAATATTTTTATCTTTTAAAAGAGCAGGAAATTTTTGTACAATCCAGTGACCTCTTTCAGTGATTAGAAGTGGAAAAAACTCAAACTCTCAATATCAAACCCTGTTACCTCCATTTTCATTAAATTAAGTAATTTTCGGGGTCAGAATATTACATGATAGAAGAATTTGTTGCTTCATGTAAAATTTTCTATCAACCAATAGATATATAAATTACATTGGTTCGCTGTAACGGTCGTTCTACGAACAAACAGTTCAACAACAACAAAAAATCAAGTTAAAACTCTCACATAATAGTTCCCAAATTTCAACCATGTCTGTAATCATCTCCCCGCTGCACGGGGTAGTAGTAATGACCATAGTGTACCCAAACACTGAATATATGTATTATTTTTACTCTATGCACTGAAAGAGGCATAGCCACAGACCACATATTAACACAGATATAGCAAGCAGGCTTGCTCTGCGCTCCAAACGTAAGCGCAAACTGCTTATCTGCAAGCCGCATCACCATGGCAACTGTAGGACATACTTTATAAAAAAAATATAGCACGCTTAGTTACAATAAAATATTACGCACTCGTGGGACCTGACGCTTACGCATCCTCATTTGTGACAATTTAAATTTTACTGCCGTAGTATTTGAAATAGTTAATCGCCACACACCCGCTACGTAGCGGTTGTGTCGCGCAATGCCTTTTTGGCACATATGTACGTTATTCTACGATAACGGGGTCAAAACGCAAAATTGTTTATTGCAATTTTTGTGGTTTATTCGGATACTAACAATCATGACATGCCTGACGCCGATATATTGATCCAGTCGGATGGTGTCTGCCGACAAGGAACAATGCAATCCTATCGAAATATCAATGTACAAAGTACGTTAACGTCGATGCCAACGTATCCAATGACGTCACTACCGTTGACCAACTGACTGAATTGTCCTGCTCACACTCCATACAGAGTTAAAGAAACTCTGTCCCCTCATCGATAGTAATACGTCGACCTACATACTCGGCAGTAAAACTTCGGGTCACGAAAGCGTTGTCGTCTAACTGTTGTAGCAGCAGCGAGCCGCGTCGACGGTCCGCGGGCGTGTGGCGCGTGGCGTGGCGGCTCGTGGGCCTAGTTGCCTTCGATTGCCTTGGCGACGAACTCGATGAACCGCTTGCCGTACTGCTCGGGGTCGCACGTCGATATACCGTCCACGTTGCTCCCGTATTTCACCGTCTTCGCCGCCTTGGCCGCCTGGAATATGTTATACAATTCACGGTCACTACTAACTTTAGTCATAAAACGACTTATGTTCTACTTTACTTGAATTATTAATTGGATAATTACATGCCTGTGGGATGCAAGTTTAAATTTGGATAAAAGAATTATTTAAAAATTATAATCTTAAAAGTCAAATATCTCGAGAACGGTTAACTTTTGGATATCACTTTATAGGGACAAATCCATCAGTAACCATCCCAATAATACCGTCCATAATTAAACCCTGTGAATACAAATAATATTGATAAGTAAAACTAAACTTACCTGTTTTTTTACACCGTAGTGCGTCAGTACATCGATCAACGCGACGAAATATATCTCTTTCTTGGGCGCACCTGAAATACAAACGTAAGTATATCGTGTCTGGTAAGGTTCTTACACGTCACCTACAAATATTGTAATGATTTAATAAATCTAAAATGATAATAGAAGCAATAAACCCATTGAATTGAACGGGAAAGTTCTGTTGTTGCACATTAAATATTATTTGAAAATTTAAATGAAGTTAGACCGTGTTATACACTCTCCAAGTAATCCAAAAGATATTATTATCCGAGCAATGAGGACATTCTGTTCAGAAACTACTAAACAAAATATTAACAGTTGTATTAACGCGTGTATCGGTATTCACGGCACCTTCATGGCTGGGTATGGCGTATATGTCGAGGTCGGGGATGATGCCGGAGTACCGCAGCGCCGCACGCGCGGCGCCCCGCGGACTGTCCGGCGGCGTGTTGTAGCCCCACTTGCTGCAAGGTAACACGACACCTCCACTGAGTCAGTGCACCATCGAACCACGTCCTGCGCAGCGCAACGCGGAGGAGCACGCTCCCAAAAATAAATGACTGATCACAATATCACTATGAATCTGCAGTTTTTAAGTACCAACACAATAATCACTTCATGCTAATGTCAAGTTTGTTTAAATCAAGATTCTCTTGTTGTTCAATGTATTACTGTTAAATCATTTTTTTTTTATTCATAAAGTGTGCTCTGCATTACAAACCTGCCTGACGGGTACCAATGTATTAATGACCTACTACTATATTGCGGTGGGACATAACGGTGATTTCAGCATTGTGGCAGGGAGCCGTGCGTGGCTATCGATACTCTTCTTCTGAAATTAACCGTGAAATGTTTACATGTTCTGATTGCAGTTTTGGAGAACCAGTTTTGAGAGAGTTTTGGAGAGAGAAGAGAGTGATAAATGATTCCCTGCTTCCCGCATGGCCAGTTCCGAGTTAGCAATGCCTTAGATATAATTATCAAATAGTCAACTCGTTTGTCGGTTATATACAAAATGATTAACCTTGGACACAACCGGGAAAAATTCATTAATTTGGATGCATCTGCCAGTATGAATGACTAAAACTGTCCTGTGGACCGTCGGTATAGGCACCTGTCGTGGTGTCGGTTGTCGGTGTCCGTGTCGGTGTCGGAGTCCTCCGAGTCGCGCTCCGCCTCGCGCGCTGCCGCCTCGGCCTCCGCCTCGCCGCGCCCGCACTCGTGCACGCCCAGCAGCAACGAGTAATCCATTAGGTGCAGTTTTGTTAGGAACTGGAGGTTGACGACATCTTTATTGAATTCGCAAATGTTGATTGCAAGACATTTGTAAATTGAACTAACTAAACTAACAGAAACTAGCTTCACAGTGAAGTCGTCTTCGGTCTGCTACGAGAGAATAGTGAGAGAATCGCATCAACCCTTAACTTTAAGTCGATCACCCCTGCTTGTGGTGGCTAAGGCTATGACGAACGGTCCATTCTGTTGGAGATCGCCGGGTTCAATACATAGATTGCATAGATTATAACGACCACTTACCATCAAATAACTTAAAAAAGAGTTTAAATCAGACTATCAAGCATCAATTGACAAATATTTAGTCTGGTCATTTCCGACGGGCTGTGGCGCAGCTGACGCTACGTTGTAGGTATATAAGGCTTATGAGTGTATTACTGGGTACATATTAAGTACATATATATGAACATCGATCGATTTTCTTCTATGTAACGCTTTGGTGATTTCTACCTTGGCCGAAGCTGCCGCTACAAGTGGCACGTTTTACCTCAACATCAGCGGTGAGTGTCTCGAGCAGCTTGTCCTTGGCCGCGTCGCCGATGTCGATGCGAACTCCCTGCTTGATGAAGTCGTTGTCCTTCAGCGTGGGCAGCTCCTTCTCCAGCTCCTTCTCGGACGCCTCGCGGTCCACGGTCGAACCTTTCAGGTCGTACTTCCTACAAATCAAATTGATTAAGTTGTTAATTAAGTTCTCCCTTTGGTACTGAGGTAAATTAATATGACAATGAAGAGCAAATTGTTGGCACAATGTCGTGATACCCTACAGGTGTTCCACCGCTGTTCCCCCACCAAACAATAGTGCGAACTAACCTGACACGGTACGATGGCGCACCACTACAGTAACAGGCGTCGAAGTAACACATCGTTGCTTACCTCCAATCATTTATATT
>DWPT01006791.1:0-11222 GCA_018251895.1 Agathymus mariae mariae
AAATAAAGTTATTTGAATATGTATAAATAAAAATTGGTAGATAATTTGTTGAAGGGATTCATGATTTTCAACTATAAAATTGATTTTCAGGTTTTTATTAGGTTTGTGAGTTTAGTTTAGTCTTGTTTGTTATATTTTGGATGTACGAATAAACTGCTGCTGGGTGATATTTAAATATAACAACTTGTATGTAATAAATATAACTAGGATACATACTTGTTTAAAACTGCAATTAAATTAGCTCCAAATACAGCTATTTTGCTAGAATTCCACTTTCTGTGCGGGTCCCTAAATTCTGCGGTTAGTGGGTATTCATCTTTATACAAATCTATAGCTGATACCACCATGTCCATCATAGTGGCGTGAGAAAAGTAGGCTGTTATTTTTTTTCCGTGCCCTGTTTTACTTTCTAAGAAAGATTTGTATAAGTCTGACATTACAATACGACCAAATAACTCATTGACTGGAGTCCCGTAGCCGTTCCTATAATAATGCCTCATATCTCCTACATACTCTAAAATTTCCAGGTCATGTTGAGAGAAAAGAGCACACCACGGGCTTCGCTTATTATATACTCCCGACCAGGAATATCTGCATAAATCATACAACGCTGTTATATTTGTAATAGTAAGATTTTGAACGCCGATACGCTGTTCTAAAGCTAGTTTCATCTGAAATATGTTAAACATAAGAATTATATCAAAATAAGAAGTAAGAGTTTATTTAAATTACATTATACGGTTTTTAATTTAAAAGTTTCTTTTTGCTTACTAGGTTAGTCATTTATAGAAATAGAAATAATTTACGTTCAATTAACTGGCTTATTTTATTCTAAATTATTTTCTTACACATATTGCGTCTGAATTTTTTTGGCAGTCTGATTCTTATACCAATATAAAAATAAAATACTTACAGCTTTGTATTCAAAAGTGGTTTCGTATTTCGTGACTTCTCCGTAAGTAAGAGGATTCCGTCTAACATCATTTCGGTATTTAGGACAAGATTCATAAAGCTAGAATGTATAGTGATTAATTTCATCTCAATGTTATTAATTGAGTAGCAAACAAATTTTAGCAAGTTATCTAATTTAATAGATGAATAATAATTAAAGCAATTTACGACGAAGGTCACATTATTTCAGAATCTAGACTTTGTTTAACTTTGATGTGACTTTTTTGTATAAGGAACTCTTTACAAGAACACTTCAAATATCGTGTGTTGATATAAATATATATACGAGCTTTATGTTACTTGGCATTGGTGAACGTAGTGAAAATTATAATGTGCTGAAGGCCTTTCAGATTCCGGACGTAACCAAAGTTTTAAATCAAATATAAAATATGTAATGAGAAAAAAAAAAAACAATATATATACTTACGGCGAGAATATCATAAGTGGAATTAGGCGTTTCAACATTAAGAGTTTCATTAGTGAGGCCTTTGATGAAACCACTTACACCATCTTCCATCCAATGTCCGAAAGCTGATCGAAATCTATAGCTACCTTCATCGAATCGCTCCAATAATTCACTAAATGCCTCCCTTAATCTTGAAGCGATGCCGACCATTTCGAGGTAACCCTCGTCAGTTAAACTGTGTATCCTGTCGAATAAATCGCTGTCGGACTGCCAATTGCGTAAATTTTCCACATCTTGGGCACAAAGATAACTTATTCCCAATTCATAATTCCTTATGACAGAATCTCTTACACTTATCGCATATTTCATATTACGACCATAATCAAAACCTGGACTTCGTTTTCCGTGCCGGATCAAACTCCATATGCTAATCGCTTGGCATCCTTAAAAAATTTTGGAACACCAATTTTTATAAGATTTAAATATCAATATATAGGTGTATCATATTTTTATCAAGTCACTTCTATACTAATATAATAGCGAAAGAGTGAATTTTATAAGGTTATGGATGCGGAGGATACCACAAATTAAAAAAATCTGTTACCATTTTAAAGGTACATAGTTCCGGATAAATAAAGACTATATATTATATATAATCCTGAAAGAAATCGGGATGGGCCAATAGTGTTGAATAAAATTTGTTACTGCATGTATATTATGAAGGGTTTTCTTCGATAAGCTTGTATTTTTTTGAAAATAGGTATTTCGTAATTATTATGACTACATTTATGACTGGAGGTATTAACACTTACTTTAAAGTCTGTTTTGTACTTAGAAGACTTTGTTGTCTAAATTGTATTCTAAGATTTATAGTAACATTATAATTATAATCATATATTTCGCAGATAATTGCACATTTCTGCTGATTATCTCAAAAAAGAAAACCCAAAACTAGACAACATATAAGGGGCGCCATTTATATAGTTCCCAGTCAAACTTCTCTGCTCGTGTTAGGTTAGTTGCTCGTGTGAAGTTAGGCTACGTACCACCTACGCCCTAACGGTATTGCAAACTGGAAGATTTATTTATCATGCTGGCTAGTACAAATGTGAACTATTTTTACTTTTTTTATTGTGGAATTTCATAGGCCAATACTGAACGATCACATCTGAATTTCTGCTAATTAACGTTTTTGTCCTAAGGTCGTAGACTTGAGAATATTTCCATATTTTAACTTAATTTTGTTATAACGATGAAGTAATAATAACTTAACGTATTTACTTGTACATTACAGTCTAAAATTATTAAATAAATTCTCATCCTTACTCACCCTCTAGCTTGACAATAGAATCCCTTATATCGCCTCGTACAGAATTGTAAGGCGTTTTGCTTGAAAAATACTTATAAGGGCAACAATGGTTCCAATAGCATTCCAAAGATTTACTGCTTCTTATAAAAATACTTAGTATCACTAAATTCAGAAGATTCATATTTTTTGTAATTAAAATCTGTAAACTTTAAATGTTTCTCTATTAAATAATATTACTGCATTTTCTCAGTTAAACCGCAATATAAATTGACTTTAGGTATCAATAGATGTTAAAACACTACTGAAATATACAAACATATTCGCATCACCAGTAATTACTACAAACCAGTCATACAGAGCCATCGTGTATAATTACACTTGCTAATTGTACTGTGATGAAACAGTGATATTTATAAAGATGTGGGAAGTTTTACATAATTTAGGTACGTAGGTATAATAAGTAAGAAAAAATATATTTAAATAATCTAACGTCAGAAAATAAATTATAGGTGCTACGTCTTTTCGAAATGTACATATATAATGTTTAAATCGATAAATCTTATATTTGTGTCACTATGGAATTCATGTCACCTACGTATGCATCATAAATATCGAATTATGTAAATACCTTCAGAAATGACCTCGTAGTGGCTGTCGAATAAGAGGCCTTGACACTATATAAGTTTATTCATGAAGAGTTTAGCTACATCCTAACATTGGTCAGGCATTCCAAGAGTTAAGGATATTATTACATGCCTGACTTGCTATCATTCTTCTAAAAATCAAGCATAAGTGTCGGACAACTCGTCAATAAGTAGAATTTTTTCCAATAATTTTTTGAGACGCTTCACATGTAATAACGATGAAATATTGATGTTCAGACGTTTAAAACCTATACTTTATATAATTTTCTTTAAAAAGAGCTAAAATTTTATTTGTAACTTTGCATACAATTGTTATCTGTTTGATACTATATATATTTATATATGTTTAAAATAGGTATTTGTGAAACCTATTAGCGATCGGACAAGCCACGTGATGGTAAGTAGTAAGTAAGTGCTTACCACCCCCTATGCACGTATCCAACATCACGAATCTTTTGCAGTTAAAAAGGAAGGAAAAGTCTCTTTTAAATTTTTTCTCCAGTACTGCAGCTGAATCAAACTTTTTGATTTTAGTAAAGACGATGATAGTTAGTTACAGAGATAAAAACTCCACCAGACAAGTAACGTTAGATTTAACCGCACTGATACAGAACTCCAAACTTCAAAAAAGAGGTACTCCAAAGGAAGAAAATTAATGCTCTTGGCTCGAACGTTGTTGAAAAGATATACTACGAGTAGAAGAGCTTGTCTGCCAGTTAAATTATTGCTTTTTAGAAGTTGTTATAATTTTAATAATTGTTTTATAAGCTTTAACTATGTATATTTCAAAATATCGAAGATTTATTGTTATTAACGAAATCTTAAGTAATTGTCAACTATGGAAATATACGATATTTTGTTAAACAATAGGTTACGGTATGAAATATAATATTTAAAGTGGTTGCAGTTTTTCGTAGGAGTCCTTAAATTTTAGTTGAAACTGTTCCTGCTTAAGCACGAGCTTCACGGCAAGTAGTAAATATGGTGGAACCATAATTATCATATAAATTCTTTTTTCCCTTTAAAAATATTAAAATATTCAATCGATAATTTCAGTCTATCTCGAGAATAGATCGTTAATGAAAAGTTTGAAATAAAAGAAACAAATTTGGCACAAATATTTTATTTTTCATTTATCGTCATGGCAGACCAATTACGAGCAGTAATAAATCTCACCAATCTATAATCAATTTGTCTTGTACGCGTATTCACACATTCCCTTGGGATACAGTTAGAAAATTGATGAGTCCTAATGAATTTTACCTCGACGGAGGGAAACCAAGTTCGTTGTTATTTAATAAAAACAGAGAAAATAATGATAGGTAATTATCAATAATTTAACTACAGGTAGACTCTACGATAACAGTAAAGAACTTTCATTCAACTGCACAATTGTACCAATTATATTGAGAGCATTTAAAATTGACAAGCAAAGTTACGATTGCTCCAGTCAATGAATCATACGAGTAAAGTGAAAACTAGAGGTTTTAAAAAAATAATAGATAATAACATAAGTATAAACTTTAAGACTTGTTAAAAAACAAGCTTTTTTAAATATATTTTGAATAACTTAATTTCTTTTTGACGTTATGAGGAGAGGAACAGTTAACTTTAAAGGATTAATGTTATATTTTTTGGATAAAATAATACATCCATATAATTCAATGCTACTACTACTATTGCATAAATTTTATAATTAACATTTTCTTTCTATTAATAAATAATCGACAAACTATTATTGTGAACTCATGTTCATAAACGGAACATTCGACATCCAATTTATTACTGTCTCGTCAAAGATATACATTTATCGATAAAATATTTAGTAGTTTGTATATTTACAGTATACATACACATAACCAGAAAAATCTATTCTGCACAATACACTATTAAAATTGGAGTTTCAGTTTTTTAATAGATCAATTGCCAATTACGACTTAGCAAGACCGATTACGAATACATACATACGTGTACATATTTAAATCTAACATAAAAATTCGGCTTTCTATATCTCTTTTCGTATGTGGGTATATTTTCTTGTAGTGTTATTCAATATACAACAAGAAATAAGTATATTATAAAATAACTATAAATGTCACAAACCCACCAAAACAATTCACATCAATGAAAATACATCTTATTTTCATACCATCTTAAAACAAAGAAATATAATAAAAATTTATGAAGGCTAAACTCAAAATATATTCAATTAATTAATATTAGGTAATTAAATAACAATTAGTGTATTTCACATGACAATAAATTAATAAGGCTCCTTGCATTCGGCAGACATTTGGCATCAAAATATTTTTCGGAAATAATGGAGCAATAGGTTTCATTTGCAACAAATCGATAATGACATTGACTTAAAATTACGGTCAAACCTATAAAAAAGATATTAGTATGCGAGGAGTCTTATTTTGCCACTTCCTTCTTATATCGATTGCTAAATGTATTGCTAGGATCATTTTAAGTACTAATTCAATTACATTACGTTATTCATTTCTCATCATCAAATTAATACTTTGGATTTCGGTACTAATACTTTAGTAAAGCACACCGGACAGGGGCTGGAGTGGCTGAGGAACCACATGTCGGAGTTTTTGCTTAACTGTTTAAATAGTTTGTAATAATTTTTCACAAAAATCCAAAATTAAATCATCCTCAGTATTTTTCCAGGGTAAAGTAACATATTGTAATTAAATAATTATTATCACTTATACATACTTATACATTGAATAAATTTTCAAATTTAACTAGGTACAACAGCAATGTTTTATATTCATGATGGTTCAGTATCAAACTCATACTAAATGCAGTTAACATAATCATGTTATATTATCAATCACCTCAGTATATATATAATTCATTTATAATTATTGTAATTGAAACAAAGAGCGACACATTAGTACAGAGTCATACACATTTATTTAATGAATTACCACTCAGATTTTTGAATTGCCTGTCGAACATTTACTAAGTGTATTTATATAATTATAATAGTAATAATAAGTCTACCTATATGTCAATATTGTTATTACTCTATAGACCGTAATATAATTACAGAAATCCATAAGACTTTAATATCACTAGATGAATCACATCCAATAGAATTAATAGAATCGTTACCAATAACATTTAGTTATTTTGGTCCAAATAGGAAAAAAATCAATAAAGAAAATTTGCATTGCAAAATAGATAGACGTTCACAATTCTTAATGTTTCAACTTAGCAAATTAAACCGGTTATTTAATGCAGTTAGAGGAATAAATTAGTTACGACATTTTTTACATCGTTAACATTGATTAACAATGTCGAAATTTTTGTCGTACCGCTTAAATTATTCGAAATATTTTTATTTTTCGTCTCAAGTTAGAACAAATATAAACAGAGATCGTGTCACTTTTGTGTTTTGTTGTATATGTTTCGTATCCATCACTGAATATTATTTAGAGAACTTACGGTACTAATAAATAGTACAGACAAAATATTTTCGCATTGTATTAAGAATCGTTCTCCAAAACTAAGATATCCAATCGAATATTCCGAGGTCAACATTGTTAATTTAAAATTCTTCTGGAATATGACAATATTTACCGAAAATAGTAGGATGGAATTTATAAATATAGATCATCCGTTCAATAGGCTGGAGATTCTCTTTAATATAATAGTGACCTAAGTAAAAACCTGATAAAATGTTCAAATGGGTCTCTTGGTCTTAAGTTTTGAGATATTTATATATAGTAATTTTATTGGCTTTGATTTGGCTTGTATTTGAATGGGCTTAGATAATTTTTACATCACGTGGCTTCCCTGTGAAGTGTGACTTCGCTTGCCGGAGGGTCGGTGACCGCTCCACGCGTCTCCGTGAAAGCTTCCGACAGAGCTTAACAGAGCTTAACAATAACAATGAACAAACACGGCATATTTGACAGTGTTAAAGCAATATTTAATTGGCAACATGCATTAAAAAAATTCTTTCAAAATTCACGTTAAAATACTATTTCACACATTTGATTTCTATTGCAAATATATTTTTTATGAAATTAAACTACTATATTACAGTACTAATCAGAATAATGATGTCATATATAATTGCATTGAAGTTTACAATACATATTTTTGCATCTTAGTCATTAATTTTGTCCGTTATACCAGTCTTTGACCATTTTGAATCCACAAATTTAATTCAAACTGTCAGATTTTTTAACGAAGATATTTTTTATTCACCAAAAACTCTGTTCATACTTCAAGCAAACATATTCATAATTCAGCAAGTACAAAAATCTATCGGAAAATATTGCTTTTTTATATTTTTATTAATGTTTTGTAGTTTATCAGGAAACAACAAATTTATTTAAACCCTCTGAGAAATATGTGTGATTACAGTAATTTAAGGAGATATATAGAGAAAAAACTAAACTAGAGTCTAGGGTGCAAATCTAGGAAAAAGTTGTGTATTCATACCTATCTACTTGCTTACGAGTACGGCAGTATCAATTTATTTTTTAACCTTACAAATCATGTACACTATTATTTTATCATTACTGTAAAACAGTACCTCGTAATAAACGCATAATACGCACAATATATGTAATACCTTCGCAATATTTTATTCAATTACAAATACTGGTAACTTTTATAGTAAATATGTTTATAGCGTTGTTCTTTTAAGGACTGATATCAAAATACATAACATTCTATAAGATAACCCCAGAGTGAGCTATGTTGTCAAGCCAATTAGTCTTTGCTAAATTAATTTACTATAAGGATGTCAAAGCTGTCATAACTACACTACAGCTATTATGGATGCAGTTCATTTGTAAGAAAACTTTTACGGTAAGTTTGAACCGACTTCAACATTTTATGTATTGGCTGGCATGTTTATTAGTTTAACTTAAAGAAAATATTTTTATACGTTTCGGTCGCAAATTAGCACAGGCGGCTAATAAGCGCATTCGCCATTTCTGTATTCATGAGCAACGAATCGGTGATACTCTGCTTTGGCCGCATACCATTAGTTGGGCCGTCGATTCGCACATTAACGGAAAAACTGAACATAAAACTTAGCTATGCACGGTTCATATAATCCATTTTCAATTATTTCCTATTGAGTGGACGGAGAGATCGAAAGAGTTCAAACATATATCTATATATCGAAGTGGGCCAAATGCCAGTGACTTTAAAACCACCAATATAATTACGCTACCCTTTTAAATATTATTCTCAAAATAATTATACTGTATTCATAAAATTTCGACCCGGTTTCCTGAATAGTGTTTACAGTAAATTATTTAGCCAAGAGTTATCGTAGTAAAATGTTCGCTGTTCACGACGACTTGAATATAAAATAAAACCTAGGAAACAATTCTTGTAAGTGTAACTGTATATTATCTGTATATACGTTTGTTGTTTTTGTTAAGGCAGTCAAAAATCTTGAATTAACGAACTATAAAGGGTGTGAGGCAAACGTTCCCGTAAACGAAGACGAGTGATAGTACTTACGATACCCTCTAAGATGAGTGAATAAAAAATCGATTTGAATGAAAAAAAAAAAACATTTTTTTTTCAACGGTTTTTTAGCACTTCATCGCTTCATCGTGTTAGTACAGCTTAAGTAAACCTTAATTTCATAAGAATTCAATCACTTTACTCTAAAAAAACCAGCAATGATATTCAAAATAAAAGCAGCTGACAGCGGGTTCATCGCTCGAGCGCCTATCGCGACGGCCCGCAGTTAGTACCAACCTAACTTATAAACTACCGAGTACGCCATTATAACCAATAATAGTAATCACTCTGGCTATACCTACTACTTTCATTTGTGTTTTTTTTTACGTAAGAAAAGTTATTGCTTGACAACAATTCCACCTGATGGTAAGCGGTGATGAAGTTTAACATGTTGAATGCACTAACTTATAATAGCTTATTCACTCTCCTCTTAAAAACTCCCAATCGTAAGTAGCCGGGAACACCGATACGGGAATTCACTGATTGAACAAATCAAGTACCGGTTTCGAATCCCACTGACGAAAAATTAATTTAAATGGCATTTTCACATGAATGAAGTCAGAATTTTTAATCGATCATGTCGGTATGTTTATGATTTCGTATTCAGTTATGTACCTATTCAGATTCGCTTAGTAATAAGTTATTAAAAAAAAGTAGGAAATCGCTTACCGAACTAAATCCTCCGTGGCCTTAAGAAATTTTAATAAGATTCAATTTACCTACTGAACTTTATGCTGTTGCCATATTTATAGACACTAAACACGTGCCCATTAGGCATTATTAAAAACATAACAAAAGTAAAAAAACAACTATGATACAACAACTAGAAGCACATACTTAATTCTTTTTCTTTTTTAACTAACTCTGTACAAAACAGTGCATTAGGTAGTTTCGCTCAAAGACACGGCCCGCCTTGTCGGCGAGTGTAAAGGATTTGCATATGATGGAACAATACCACTGAAGTATCGATAATTTTACTCAATAGGGTATCAGTCGTAAAGTAATGATACTTACACATAACGATCGTCTGTTTTGTAAAATTTAGAATGAAATAAATAAAAATCGTAAATATTGATATTATGTATTGTTATGAAAATGGCATGAAATTAAATGTGACTGGCAGTGGCGATCAGTATTTTTTCGGACTTGTTAGACAAACAGCTTGCCAAGTACACAAAACTACGACTAGGATGCGTTAATAAATTTCAACATACCATCAGGTCAGTATTAGACAAAAGTACTAGAATGAAGTACTAGATTTACAGGCGACATAAGAATTAGAGGCAGCAATCACATTACCTGTACGTACCTGTCTTATAATTTTACGTATTTATTTAAAACGGAAAATCTCACTAATTAAAATAAAGTATGAGAATTATTTTCTATAGAATAATTAACTATCGATCTAAATTACAATGTATTTTAAGTAACGAATTCCGTATTATTTAATTTTTAAGATACAGATGAAATAGTTTTTGTAACTAATTAGGGATGTTTATTAATTTTTGGTATCATTGTAGGAAGTGACAAGCTTATTTTTACGTCAGGTTAGGTACGATTGATTACTTAATTTTATTAAAAATTACAACTAGCTTCTAAATTCAATAAGAAGATCAGTGTACTAACTGGTCTAACTGATAACTAAACTTATAAAATAAAAGTTGGGAATAACGTTACGGTTTATCGATATAATGGAATAGATCAAAGTGCCTACCGCAAAGACAGTCTGTAGCCAGGATGTAGTAGGTACGTAGGCATTTGTATGGCGGCATTTTGAATTTCCAACACGGTTCCGTGTTGACTTTCATTTGCGCGTGATCAACGGATAAGTTTTGTTAATTAAATTCTTGTTGGAATATTACTTTTTTGTTACGTTTTGTGTTTCTTGTTGAGTTGTGTCTATTATTGTTTTATTTAATAATGCCTACGCGTTCGTTTATAGTGCCCGTGAATACGGCAACATGTTAATGTGCCTTGGAGAACCTCGCGAAAATGCTACACATACGTTACCAATTTACCGAAAGTGATTCCCGACCACTCCACATTCGATTAAATCCCGTCTGATAACAGCAGCATTAAAACGAATCTTGGAAAATCAGCCCATTGCTCCAGTAGTGGCAATCGGTGGAAGTCAAGTGGCTGTTCAGTCCGTGGAAGGCATTTTAGATGTCGTTCGCCGGAATCCGACGCTAGGTACACGAAGTATCGCAAAATTGTTAAGACATCGGAATGGAACAAGGATGTCACACTGGTCGGTTCACAAAGTATTAAAGTGTAACCGAATGCGTCCATACAAATGCGTACATACTCCCCCCAGTCCCACTATGGCAGAACAGGGTGTCGTAAGAGGCGACAGAAGCCAGCCTGCTTGGTGGTAGGGCTTTGCGTAAAGATTATATTA
>DWPT01006792.1:0-11221 GCA_018251895.1 Agathymus mariae mariae
AATTACTTGCATTAAACGCATGATAAAAATAGGTATTGACCGATCAGGAACTGGTACTAGTGCTATTGTTGTTTATAAAAATGGTGAATTTATTGAAAAATTAGAATTTATAAATAAAGATTGGAAATGACATAGTAATATTTTATATGAAATAACATTAATTACCTTCTCTCCATCCATCCGAAGCGTTAGCCTTCCTTGTGTTGTTAACGACCTGTCGATAAGAACACCAGTAATGTAATATCTTAATACTTTCACAACACTGAACGCTGCAAATAAAAAAAATAACTCAAGAAGATCCGTTGAAGAGCTGGTATATTTTTAAATGGAAATTGCTAGATAGCTTTAAATATAACTGTTTTTAAACTCGATAAACATTTAATAAACACTCTTAGGCAGATTTTAAAATAATACGCCAGGTATAAAAAACCAAAAGTAATAAAAAATAATAGATAAATAACTAATGACAGGCATTAACCATGTTACACTATTCGATGTTCAAATCACTTGTGCCCTTTTGTTATTGTAGCTGTGAAATGTACTACTGTGAATTAACGATCAATATGTAAGAGTATGTTAACTTTTTAAATTTCGAATGCGACACTAGTTTTTATAATAACACTTTTGAAAGCAAATATATATTACGTTCAAATACAATATTTCAAACACACACACGTTTTTGTTAAGATTATTGTTAGATCGCGTTAAATAATCAAAATAGAAAAATCACCGATAGTAACCATGTTACACTATCCGAAGTGCATATCACGTGTGGTCGAAATAGCTCGTAACTGTGTTCAACGATGACCGGTGTCGAAATGTCCCGCAGTTCAAAGATGCTAGTTTTGCTGGTTAACGGTTAAAAATAACAATAAGATATGTCTACACTACACGACGCTATAAAAATATAACTTAAGATAATTTAATTAAACTTAATTATTTGTTGCAATAACATATTAAGTATTACGAGATATTAAGTGGCTAACAGCAATTTAATCTCGTCATTTATAATTTAAAAGTAAACGTGTCTTTTCAATTTCAACTACCAACTATTACGTATGTGCTAGACCATTGGCTGTCTGACATGTTCATAGAAATATAATTCAAACGATATTCAAAATGGAACCATCCAAATATCCAGACCAATGACATTCCGTGAGTCTAGAATTCAATTTGTGACTTGATTTAGCATTGTAAATTCACATTTATTGTATTACTTAGTGATATTTTGCAAGAATATAAATATAAGATATATAAAAAAATATAAGATATAGATAAGACTGTAATAATGTTAACGTCTAAGTCGCTAAACTCATCGTTAAATAAATCTATCAAAAAATCACAATAAATAAAATAATCAATCAATAAAGTAATACAAATAATTTACAGAATCTAATCTCTTTAAATTAATGTTTCTAGGGCGCGTGTTGTTTTCATGAAAAAATTAAATCTTCTGAAACAATAATTTAAAACACAGCTTAAAAGGTTATTAAGTACAGTAAGTATGTATAAATTCATCAATGAGTGCATTATTCATTAATTTCGTTCAATGCATTTCATAAACTACATGTCTTTCAATTATATAGCTACTTTTATAATTTAAACATTAAACAAAGTGAATTTTAAACATTCACAAGAATTCATACAGCTTGTATCTCGTAAGGTCGGTACAATAAAAATGCACGTCACTTACACTGCAGCAGAGATATTTTCAGCAAGCGACACCCGGTTTCAAAACCAACCGTGCCGAAATAGATGAATAGTGACCTAGTTCCGTATGCATCGGAAAATAGCCTCTTTCATAATAAAAACAAAGACTAATTTCTATCCTTCATTAATTTTTTTAAATCACAAAATGTTTATTTTGAATACACTGGACGCCTTCCTAATTGCCAACTATTGTTTCCTTGTCATAAAATTGTCATTCAATTATATTCGTAAAGTACTAGTAGGTACAGATACAGTAATATTCGTACACCAGCGGCCCCACGTCGACTTCGTTCGGGTTGAACGATTAATTATGTATAAGTACATGGTTATTCAAAATTTTATATTCTTTGCCTTGATTAGACATCATTGGGTTACTGATATTTGCACAATCACGTGTTCTCACTACGTACCAATTTTCATTACGATCGTTCAAGCCGTCGTAGATAGACAAAGAGATAGACAAAAATTTTCAAAATGATCAAATGGATGTCAGTGAGTCATAAAACGGAAATTAGAATGAAATTTGACAACAAAATGGAATGTTCCGAGAGGCACTACAGAATATCATAGTAGTATAGATTATGCATAAGAAGTATAATTTGAAAAAACAATTTGATTTGTCAATGCAGGGTTTGAGCTGCTTGACGATACAATAAAATACAATACAATACACGATTAAATCGCTCAAATTTCATTCAAATATTCTTAAAACTATTTTATCGAGAAGAAGAACGTTTAATCAATTTTAGAACTATATGACCCGCGTATTGCCGCTTCAGTTAACAAACTAAATGAACTAAGTGAAAAACATTTGTTTCTCTAATGATTTTATTATTTTGGACATCTGATATGTATCAGAGTTAAATCTACAGCGCATAGTGACTGAGGTTACGGATGAGGCTAACAGTTAAGAACATTGTGTCGAATCCATAAGTCTTCAGTGGCAGCTGACAGAACAAGAGGAACAATGCATTCTCGAATAACCCCAATTTGATGGTAGTTACAAATATCCACGGGTTATAGTAAACGTTTGACACCATTTGGACTCCCTGACTAATCGCTACACTAATACCCGGGTATTAGAAATAGTAATATCATTCAAGTTTCATCTTAGTAATAGCATATTATTTTTATTTTACATAATTCCCACCTATAACGGTAAAGTGGTAATATAATTACTATAAGCCGTTACATCTGTCTATAACGCCGGATGTCAACAGATAATAAACTGCCTTCGCTTAGAATGGCTTCCTTCCTTTAACGCCACACAATGGTCACGTACTTAGTCACACATAAAATGCTTTATATTATCCAGTTACAGGCTTTGTTTTAACGATATTGAATATTTACATTAGAAAAATGTTATTCCTTATCGAACAATGTCTTTCCTTAGATATATGGGGCATTAATTTATGTATAAAAAATATATAATTTTAATGTACTTATATCAATTCATTCTTCTATCAAAACATACATTGTAAAAAACCAAAGTAAAAAAAATAATAAATAAGTAGGTATAACTTAATATTATATGAATATTAAGAATATAACCATAACCTATACGATTGTTTGTTTGTTTCACATGAAATACCTACACATGGACCTGCTAAACAGGATTCTTAAGTTTGCAGACATGTAATTTGACATGTTTACATGTTGTTCATAGGACTTTGTTTACAAAAATATTTAAGAAATAGTAATGTTGTCAAGGAATGTTTTCGTGTTTTATACTGTTATACAACTACTGAGTGGGAGCACCATAAAGGTGCTAAACAAGAGAGCGTCATTGGTGAGATTACCGCGATGAACTTATAGTGCAGTGTTCATTTCATTTTTGTCTTTGGGTAATTTTTTTAAAGCTAATAATAATATTTATTTCATCTGCATCCGAGGTTACTTTGTAAATAATGCTATCAAGTCCTGAGTCTGCTAATTTTTTTTTTAAGGTATTTATAATAACAACGAACTGCAAAATAGGTAAATAATAATAAATATAAAAAAATTAAAGTATGTTTCTGAGATTTCAAAATAACTACATTTTGTCTTATATATTGGGTTATTTATACAATACCGGCTTGTTTGTTCAGGCCAATCCTTGAGATGGCTAAATCAATTTTGATAGGATTTTCAATGAAATATAATGGATTTTATAGGGTAATATTTAGGGTGCATCATACTAACCTTCTGGGTGCGGAGTTCATAATTATCAGCGGATTTTGAAAGATCTTAACCAAATTTATATCCTAATATCAAGAATAGATAATTCAATTATCTTGTAAAATGTAGATCAACATCAACATTGGGTTCATATCATCATCGTCACTGTCATGACATATTCCGTCGTTAAACACATGTTCACCCTCACACAATGAGAAAGCTTCAAGCTCAGAAGTTCAATCAACCAATCATATTTTGTATTACCATATTCAGCATGTTGTGATTCTGATGCGGAAACCAAAGGGATCAATAAAACTTTAAGATATATAGAAATGCCGGCCTAGCAAAATATCTTTCGATGTGATAAGCATTGTGCACTGGAATATAAATATCAAAGGGCCAGAGTATCTTATTGCAATCTTAGAGATCCCAAAATAATGATGCCAAAAGCTTTTTTAATGTCATTTATGAAGAAGTTGTTGGTTTGAAATGATATTTTGGATGTAAAGTTGATACTCATTCATCTATTAAATAAATAACTTTCTAGGTTTCTAGTCAATCACAGGTTCTAAGTCCATCACAGCATCTTCCAAAAATCAACCGTGAAACGTTTTAGCGTGCTTCGGTTACGCATGCAACACAAGACAAGCACCGTTTGCACCGCAAGACTTTGGAGTCTTTATTGACCGGCCTCATTTGTAGCAGATGTACCGTGGGATTTACCATCACGAGACGACTCGTGCGTTATTATATAAAAGTACTTGTATCTTTTTCTTTGAATGAGAGAAATTACTCACCTGTTTAGCACTCTTCGTGTCGGGTGGTATGTTCTTAACGGCGGGATACTGCGGGCGAGGCAGCTGGTTGGTATGGAAGGTGTACTTGCCGGGCGGCTTCTGAGATTGAGGTTCCACGCTCGAGGCGCGAGTCGCCGACGCAGCCCGATTGGTGGTTCGTTCACCAGAGGGCGGTTTACGGCCCTCCTACGTCATCAAATGGAAAATTGTTAGAAGATACAGTTTCTAACAGGCAAGCGTCTATTAGATATATTTTGTTTCGTAAATACATTACGAGTTACCTCTATAATCTGTTAGGTTTAATTTTTAAAGTCGCTTAAAGTCGTCACGTCTCTCTTTTTAATTTAAATAGTCGGCAAACAAATTTGTTACACCAGAAGCAATATCAAAATGTTGCCTAACAAAAAAGAAAGGGAAAATACCAATTGTCTTTCCAATTGTCTTCCTGGTACTGTAACCGAATCATATCATAAAATAAATGTAGATTTTAAATTGTAGATTCCGATGTCTTACCAAACAGGTCATAGCTTAGCAAATACCTTCTAGATTACAATGGATATTCCTGACCCAGACACCTCTTACACGAAGATTCTAGCGCTCATTTGTCCTCAGTTTCTCAACAGAGTACACTTTGAGCAGGATAAATCGGTTGTGCCAAAGATAGACAATAACACTAACAGTAATAATTTTACTACAATTTTAAACCATGTCTATAAAGATTTCATTTTTTTAAGCAGTGATAGGGTAGTGGTAGAGACGCGTGCTCGAAACTTGCACGCGTCTGTGATTTTTAGAAAATAAGTGCATATTACAAATTAATTATCACTTGCTTCGCGGGAGAAATACATCATGAACAAACCTGTAAATTTTCCCTAACGTTCTCAAAGATACGGGAAATCTGTCAACTCGTACTTGGCCAGCGTGGAATACTATGGCATTAATTTCATTTGACTGTGAGGGAAGATCGGAATCCAGCAGTGGGACAGTATGGTTTGTAATGAATATAACACCCACCGGTACAGAATACTGCTGCGGCTGGTAAGTTAATATAACAGTTTGCTTGGTCATAGGTTTGGGCACACCCGTGGCTCCAACCACCGTGGTCACGCCGGTGGACGACACTTGGGTCGGCATCAGCGGCAGTTGATTGTTGTACGTTGGGTTAGAATTAGGCTTCTTATCAACTGTCGACAACACATTACTGTTATTTATAAGTTATATTGTGACATTTTCTGGCACTTTCTTAATATTAGTAACATACAGAGAAAATGGCGGAGTACGTCATTAAGTGTTTTACTTATCATGCGGGGAGTCGTTTATAAATTTATTATGTAATAACAGGTGTGATTTTGGAGTCGGGTTACAGTCGATTGTGATCCGCAGTACAGATTATCGTAGTCATATAAGGTAGCGATGATAAAGAAATATTTTTAACCAAGTGTCATCTTAGGCGCGAAGCCACATCTATTAAGAAGTAGTGCCTCTTTGACACGAATTAAGGTTCACTGAATATCGATAATTTAGACCAAATATTTGCTTTGTTGTGTCTGCTCTTGTATTTCGAACATTATACTGATGATTCCAATGCGAAGATGTTAATGTATAAAACAAGCAGTTTAAGGGTAGGTATATATTGTAACTATTGCCTTTGACTATGTTTTGAAATGATATGCGCCTGATACTTGTGTTCCTGCAACTTTGCAGTCACGTTACAATGCAATACAGCGCATAATATCATTATGAGTTCTTATTAACCAAGTGTTTCATTTAATTAATCACGAAACTCTAATTTTTGTAAGTTCTACATGTATTTTAACTTAATTATTTATAACTTGAAGGTGAATATAGTGGGCAACAATTGTAAATAAAAGGGTAAAATATTTTTGACAATAATTATACCATTTTGTAAATGTTAGTCTCTAGCTAATATTTATCAATGGAATTAATAAACTGAATACGTTGTACTTCAAAAACATTCAGAATTCTTAAATAGATCGATAGATAAAATTGTATTTGTATTAAATCACAATAGACTAGTTCATGGTTATTATTAGTAGTGGAGCAGAAATTGTGCTGTGCAAAGTAACATTAGAACATTGTGGTTGTATAATGATGTTTTCCAATTCTACTAAGATAAATGATAAGTTTAGCTAAAGAGCAGTATTTTGTTGTACCGCGAATTATATAAAAAAACTGTATGTCTAAGTCTAAACGCTTTAAAAAAATGCAGATTTTCGTGCACTTTTCACCAATAGATAGAGATCGTATGAAAATAATAAAACGCCATATAAAAAATTAGTTACAAAAACTTTTGTGTGTCTTATTGCTACCGTCATAAGACGAAGCCATGATATTAATATTAAAATAGGATATCTTATTATAGATATTTCCTTACCTAATCCATTATTATTGATGGCGGTTTCCTTATCTTTAAGAGGAACGTTGAAGGCCTGCTCCGCAGCCACGCTCACGTCGGCCACCTTTGCGGTTTTGCTGTGTTGCTGCCTGAAACCGAACCTACCGAATGACACAATTTCTATCATTTAATGTCCAGTGCTTTTTCGTAAACGGATGACGTCATCTAATTCATTATGGTTTGTACGAAATGGGCTATAGAATTGTTAACTACACTAGTGAAACTACGGGCGAAGTGAAATTTAACATGCGTTCTTAATTATAAGTTAAGGATAAATTAACCTTATTTATCCGTATTAAAATAAACACAAAGTTGCGACCTATCGATAGCTTAGTGGTCTGATTCTATACCATATTTGAAACTAAATATACTTTTTGTGAAAGATTAAGGCAATCTCATAACCTAAGAGTAATTCATAATGCTCTCATAGGTGTACGGAGGCGGCTTCATTTAGTGGAAGACTATAGTTTTAACATCGATAAGGCCCAACCCAGAAAATGTGTAATAAAAACAGTATTGTACTGTATTAGTTGACGTTAATGAATATTATTGTATACCTATACCTATTACTATCTATTATTCTACGATAGTAATAGGTATGCTTAAGACTGCATGTACAAGGATATGGCATACACGAATAACGTCAACGAGCCAAGTTGTTGATGTGCTATATTAATCAGTACTTTAAATTCCGCGGTCATAAGGATGGAACGGCATGTACGTGGAATTCTTATATAACGTTATCCATGAACAATCTTATAAGAATACAAAATAGAATTGAAACGCCATTAAGTTTCTCCTTATATTTTTGACTCGCTAAAACGTCGAAAACTTTCTATTATTAATAAAATATTACTTATACTTGGCGATCATTTATTTTTTGATAAATTGTAACAATATTTATAAGTAAATTTGTGGTATAAAAGACTTCATCCATCTTTGAGTTAAATCTAACATAGTATCGTGGTGTAACCTGTTGAACAACGCAGGCGGATGTCGCGCTTTTGTTGGAGGTCGCTGCGCTGTGTACCGCCTGGCGTAATTTTATAGGGTACTTTAGCGGGTTAGCTAACAATTACCTCCTTAAATCCAACGTAAAATGTTTTTCACGATAAATCCAATTTCCAAATAAATTGTTAGTCATTAATCAATTCTGTAGTTTTATATACTACTTTACACTACTTATATTTGTTAATTTTCACGTGGCACCCTGATGATACACTCATACGTTGTGCACACGGCGCATCAAGACTGGACTTAGCGACTGGTTATATTTATATTTTAGTAATTATACTTTGAAAATGACATCCGATAGTTTTTCTGGCTTACTTTTCATACAGTGTCATAATGAAATGAGCAAATGAGTTTACATTTAATGAAGCGCGCATGTACCTGTTTGTTCGTAACGGTTGTCCTGCCGTCTCCTTCCGTGGCCTCGCGAGAGGGGTCGAGCGGCCAGACAGGACTTCTTCTGCACGTAAATCCTCCGACGAACCTGCGTACCGACACAAATTCTTAATTAAAGATTTAATAAACATATCAATCGCTGTTAATATCCGAATATCAGTCAAAAATGTTTTTTTTTAAGAAATAGAAATAATAAATAGCATTTTAAGTAGTTAATAATGATTTATGCATATAAAAAAAAAATTGCATGTTTTTTAACAGACTAAAAAGTATAAAATTTTTCTTCTTTTTTTTCATGCATCCACTTTTGTGCTATGGTCCAAATATCAAATATATCATCAGGAAGTTATTACAAGATTCCACCCGGACTTCTATCCGGATGCAAGAAAAATAGTCATAGTCTGTACAGCAAATCGCGAATTTCGAATATGAAACAAATAACCACTAATAAAAAATCTGTAATTTTTTTTTCATACTAATACTATAAAGAGATACTGCGAATTTTGTGTTTGTGTATATGCGGAAAGTGATCTCCGGCACCACGGCACCTACTTGAAAAATTCTTTTACCATTTAAAAGATACATTATTCCGCATGTATATAGGCTATATATAAAGTTATACACATAATAGGTACAATAAGTAATTATTGAATCTAAACGAACTTGGAATGGCCACCTAGTTATAAATAAAGGTAATGGTAACAATAGGGAACAACATTCGGTTGACAGCGAAATAAATGATTCTATTACTTATTCAAGCACTTTCAGTTGTAAAAATTCCAAGTCATACTGACTGTCTTACTGGTACGTAGAAGTCTTATCCCTAAATGCCAGGCAAAATCATAATGCACTTACGCTGTTTCAATGTGGATAGATATTGTACTTAATCAAGAAAAGTGCTTCACGTGGTGTACCTTCACAAATAGAAATAAAACTTGTGAAGCAATAAGAAAGAAATATCGCAGACTGAATCTTACACAAATAAAAGTTTACACACCTCGGCGTTCTGTTAAACGGTACATTACGTTACCAAAGGTCAATACGCGCTAATCTTGTTTACTGATAATTGCCTTTTTGTAACCGCAAACCGGATTATGGTCTAATTTGATTCACTCAGGAAATCAATACTTTATTTTTACGTTTTCTTCACTTATTGTTTTTCTCTGCGTATTATCAGAAAGGTTTATGTTAGCGTATGGATACTGTTTATAAAATGTTGCTGCGTCTATAGTTGTGTAACTTCTGAAGGATTTGAATTTGATGTTTTACCCTGAAAATATATTGGATTTCTCAAACGGATAATGTCTTACTTGGGAGCCAATAGATGGCGCTGTAAGCAAACCATAAATTAATTCTGTATTTAAATATGATCAACAGACATATTGTAGTAGCTTCTTGCCTATTATACAAACAGTATTTTTTTTTTATCTTTAAACACCACTTATCTTCGTAACATTGTTTTGTGCCATATTTAGATTTGATTCTTTACGTAGTGTACGTGGATGACCCCCATTTATTTTGGCAGATATTACAACAGAACCCTACCTCCATTTCCATTCTTGTCGTGAGACTTCTGCTTCCTGCGTGCATTGTCGTCAGCTCGAGAAGTGCTGGCCGGCCGGCGTCGGAAACCGAACGACGTGGCAACGCCTCTGGTCGGCTTGTTACCGTTCCCACTTGCACTCTTCTCTCGCTTCTTAGCACCTTTCGACTCAGAGTGACCCTGAAGTTAAAAATCCTACCGTTATTATTTAGTATTGTTATTTGATCTCGGGTGACCGACTACTGCGTGTACAATCGAGCAAATTATTGCTTTAGATGTTTTTGATACCATATGTTTTTTGTTGAAACGGAGCAGATAGAACATCTACTTCCGTCTAAAAGTAAAACTTTATTAGTCTTAAGCATCTTTAAAAATGTCTGGGTTTTCCTTTAATTGAATACGTTTTAAACAATAATTGCAATAACTCGTCATTGAATTATCGACAAATATATTTTTCAAATATAAACTCCAAAAATTGGTTTACGTATAAAAAAAAATGTCTCCAGAAGTAAAGTCTGGGGACAAATCAAACTGAAATGTCGATCTACTCTTATTTGGAGCCCGACGTGGGGGCAGATCGAAATGAAAAGAAAGTAGTTGTGACGTAATACCTCCCTGGTCTAGTTGACAATACGTAGGTACTTCACAAAATATTTTGTGCAGGGTTTTCTTTTAACTAGCATATTAGTTGATATAAGTAACCCAGACATGTATTCATGCTTTGGCTTCTAATACCTGATACATTGGAACATTAAATAGTTTTGTATTGAATAATAATAAATAAATTCAACCTTGACACTTATGAATAGAGTTAAATATTTTTTTATAATTAAATATATTTCGTTAACTATGCTAATGATAAATAATGTTTAAAAGTTAGATTATAATAGTTTGATATTATTTTTATACAATAAATAAATAATTAGTTGTATTACTAAAACGTTAAATTATTTAATTAGCATTGGCCGTATTGGGGCGGCCTAGAATACTCCCCCCAATCCCATGCTGGCAAAACAGGGTGTCATAAAAGGCTACAGAAGTCAGCCTGCTTGGTGGTAGGGCTTTGCGTAATGATTATATTATCAATATTATTATTAAGTCGTTAATATTATTTTTGGTAGTATTATCTTTTCGTGAAGCCTGCCTGGCTAGCTACCACCCTCCTGCTTGAGTCAGCCGCCAAACGACTCA
>DWPT01006793.1:0-11221 GCA_018251895.1 Agathymus mariae mariae
GCAGTCATATTTAAAAAAAAAACGATTTCGAATGCAAATTCAATATAGTTTATTGTATTTTTATGTAATGACCTCATTATTATGTGACTTATATGTAAGACTTGACGTGATTGATGCCTGTAAAATATTAAAATACGAATTATTTCGCTTTATAAATATATTTTTCTAACTAACTCGAGTACAGTGCCATCTACCGGATCGTTGCGTAAGTACGAATCGTCTGTACAAAACAAATGATTATTTTGTGTAAATATGACACTCAGGAATGTGCAGTGGATTTGGAGCAAGCATTAAGGTGGTAGTTTAAAAATTGTCGCATTTATTAAAAGAATAATTTGATTGTCTTATTGTTGTTTAATTTTGATTGTACATACTAAGTAATATATAAATCGTTGTTAGTGTATTTTTATCAATAAGACCTTAACATAGCTCATTTGTTAAATAATGTGCTTGTTGAACTAGGGATTCCGGATTCGATGATTGTACGAGACATATATAACAAATAAATTTGTTTTACGATTGAAGAAGCGACTTTTTGTTATTTTAAGAAATAAATGTAGCAATTATTTAGTTATTTTTGTCTCATTTGCTTATACAGGTGTCCCAGAAAGAATGGATAATTCTGAAATAACTCATTTCTGAGCTTTGAAGACTCAAAATATAAAATTTAAAAATATATATTCCGAGTACGTTTCTGTATATTACAGCTACAAATCAATGAAATTCATCGGTGTTGTGGTCTTATAATATTCTTCAGGGCCTATACCAATATTTAATGCGTACGATTGTTTTAATTTATTACTATACTTCATCATAATATTTAAAATGATATATAAGTTGAATACCTACTTATTATGTGCTTAATACAATTCCTATAATATAATTATAATTCATACATATTTATTATACATTATTTTTAAGACTGGAATGGATTCGGATAAATATGGATTTTAATATCAATAAAGCCATCGGATATAATGTTCCAAATTCAAGTTAATAGTAAATTAAGTTGTCCTGTTAATATTTGCCGTTGCTAAACTTTGTGGCCCAAAACGAGTGTGATTGTTTCATATTTTAAATATACTGCATTAATATAACTTGTGTATACTTAAAAAATTATCCTGATTATCATATTAGTAGTATAATAACTATGTATATTATTATAACGGTTATAAAATAAGATTACAAATATCATTCTCTATTATGCTACTCGTACATTTATATAATGTCAATAGCAATTATTATGTTAATTATATTTTAGTTATATATGAGTGATGTTTACAACAATAAATGATTGTTTTGTGATGTTGGGTTTTAAAACCTTTTTTTTATTTTTGTGGCAATTTTGGATAAACGTGTAGATGGGCTAGTTTATGGTGAGTGGTCCACCACCAGTGGTCAATATAAGTGAATAATAGCTTTTTTTACACGTTTGAAGAATCTCATGTCATTGCGTTCTGGGAATATATCAGAAGATCGCTAAATTTTCGTGAAAACCTGATATATTGTTTTTAAATAAAATTGGTTTGTTTGTTAATTTTGGTTAGTGTCCGGATTTATTTTCCAAAATTAAAGTAATTTTTCATAAATAAAAAGATTTATATCCCTAATAACATACATTAGCTGACAGTTAATACGGTTATATTTTTCAACAAAAATGTCCAGGGTGATTAAATGCATGTTTGCCAAACTGTAACTTGTAGCTTATATAATTCAGCTCCCGTGAACCTTCTCAATACATCCTTATATTAAAGACACTAAAAATAAATAACTTTACTGTTCGAAATTTACACCTTACAAACAAAAATAAAATTTGCCTACCTAATAGTTACTAAAAATAATTATCGTTGTTGTAACTATGTGCAGGTATTGGGTAAGTACATATTTTGTCTGCAAATATACCTAGTAACAGTAGCTATACTTCGCACTAGATTGCTTAGGTACTATACACACCCAAAACAAACAAATTAGGCAAGTGTAACTGGAAGTGAAGATATAATTCGTTTCAAACATATAATCATACAAACATAAGCAGATGAGATAATTTTCTTCCATGGACTGATATATATCATCGTCTATTCTTTAAGTGCATTTTTTAAATAATTTATAGGAATAACCATAGTCTATGGACATGTGCAACAGTAGAAAAGTTGCCAATGCGACACAGGTTCTGAAACAGAGTTCTTTTTACGCTTTTTTTGAAGCGTATTACATAGCGATTCTGGAAGAACACCGAAGGAAGCTCAGTTCATGCCATCTATTCCATCGCCACGAATTCAGACAACGTGGGTGGAATTTTAATCTGTGACGCGTAGTGTAATTATGGAAAGGTGACGGTGCCACTAGTTTAAACATTTCCTAGTGTTGAACCTGTGAACTCTAAACCCAACTGTAATTGATATTAATCTACTTTTATTCTGTGGTGTGTGTGCTTTGTAATTTTTCTCTCTGCTCCCAGTTATTGTAACGCGTAATAGGTTCGATATAAACTTGATAATAAATTCACTGATTATTTTTTAAAATTCCCGTGAAATCATTTATTTCATAACCTCGAAGCACTTACCATTATACAGTCTGTAGAACACGCAGAGGCAGCCAATATCTTTTCGAAGACTTAAAGGTCTGTGTCGATGATCTCCGGTTCATTAACTATTTAAATTGCGCGTTTTCATATGTCGTCCAAGTTGATATTATTGCGCACCTGTCTATAGTTAAGAACAAAATCCATATAATATATATATATAGATACCTTGCTGTGAAATACTGCTTTGCTCTGTTCAAGATGTCAAGTTTTTTACATTTAATTTAGTCTTGTATTCCAAGTCACATACTTCACGTCACTCAGGATGTCAACGCCCAGAATCAAAACACTTGCTAACTGTGAATGCGATTCTTGGAAACTGGGGCGCCTTAATAAAAGAGGTTTCTTTTGGCAGTAAACAAGCTAAGTTATTTGCAAATGTTTTTATTAAATTTATCAATTCTTTTTTTTGCATGTTAATAGTCAATTAATGAGCAGACGACCCACCTGATGGTAAGTGGTCACCGTCGCCCATGGACATCAGCAAGGCTATAAGTATCACTGATACGTTGTCAGCCAGGAAATGAGAAAGTAAGAAAAAAAGTACTGGCTCTCAAACCCTCAGCCGGGACACGACGAGTCGTTTGGCGGCTGTCCCAAGCAGGAGGGTGGTAGCTAGCCAGGCAGGCTTCACGGTAACATAACAGTAATAATAATACTGATAATATAATCCTTACTCAAAGCCCTACCACCAAGCAGGCTGGCTTCCATCGCCTCTTACGGTATCGTTATCTGCCAGCATTGGATTGGGGGAGTTCTGTAGGCCGTCCTAATACGGCTAAAATCAATCAATTTCGTCCAATATATTTTCACAAATACTATTGTTTGTTGTACAAATTTTATGTCATTTACACAGTTTATTAATTTCAGCCATATTGGGGCGCAGCCTAGATATATTTCCTCCAATTGAACAAAATTATAATAAATTATAAATAAATATCTATGTTGAAGTAAAAGAAGGTAGAAAATATTTATGATTATTTCTTTGTGTAAAACGTAAGAAGCGAAGTATTAATACATGTTTTGACATGTCATATTGCTGATTACTTTTGTATACTTTTGATTTCGCGATATTTGTTTAGGGACAAATTATATTGCAGACACAAAGATATAGTCTAAAAACTGTGGATCGGATGTGTTGTTTTGTGTGATTAGGTTTTTGTTATTAATTCTAATAATAGACTATAAACAGTTTTATTTTATGAACAAGTACAGATATTTTTGTCCATTGACGGGAGTCAAGGCAGTTTGTATTAGATTAATAAAAAGAGCAAATACTCCACATCCTTGATCCAATAGTTTTATCTTCCATCTTATGTCGAAGAACGTATCTATAATTTGTGGCTTATTTCCATAGGACATATTAGGTTATCTATTGCTATTTAGCTTGTAACGAAGCAAGTAATAATTCATAGCGAATTAATTATCATTTGTTTCGACAGTTGCACATTTGATTAGCTTGCATCGATCTTCTCAGTATTCTCCAAATTTTTGGAAATAGTTTTGTTTGTCTGATGCTTTTCATAATCGACTTTAAATTCCTCTGAGGGATTTTCTGTGTTCTTAAATATGTGACATTGATCATACGTGTCCTTTTTCGGGATGTGAAAACTTAGCTTGAAATTACTGTTCACGATATCTCGGTACTGTCGCAGGGTCGTAACTTTGCGTGTATAATCTGTAAATCGGGCCACTTCTTGTAAATTTCATACATCCGAGCAACACTAAGACTGCCATCTAAGCTGCGAATTTACTGATTGCGAGCAGTCGATCACGGAAATTGGGTGTCATTTCATCATTAGGCATGTAAATATCGTCTCGAATAATATCACTAAGATGATTGTCTATTTGAAAACTGATCAATATTTAGCTGTTCCTGCGAATGGAGCTTAGAAATTCGTGTGACAGGAACTTCTGAGATAGGAGAATTTGCTGTGGAATCTTCACCTAATAACTTGGATTGATGGTTTGAAATTGCACAAGATTCATCCAGGCAATCGTTGTTGGAAAAGACATCAATATATAGGATATTACGCATATTTTGCTCCCATAGTGCTTCTTCTTCTGGCGGCAGAGTTGATGAACGTGGTTCTATTGTAAACAAAAATACTGTCAATGTCAATCTATCGACGCCGACGTATTATAAATTGTAAAAAAAAATCGACTATAAAACTAAAAGATCATAAAGTAATATAAAAATGCTAAGTTTTGCTAAGCAACAACCTCGGATTTAAAAATGTCTCCGTGGAATAACGTAGGTTGTGCACGTAGGTACATCTACCGCTAATTCATTTAACCACGTCGGTTTGTACTAAACGTCTACTATACGAACATAAAACAAAGTCGCATTTAATATTTCGTCACTAATTAAAAACAACAAAAAATAGTAATGTTAATTTACCGTACGAACAGTTAGCTCATTTGAAATCTTGTTTTTGAATTTCGAAGATCTTGTTTCTTTTGATTTAATAAGTCCAATATTCTCTTCGACCTTCCAGACGGCATGATTAACGAGACTTAGATAACATAACAGAATCAAATACCATTCGCATTAGAATACCGTAGTAACAAACAATAAAAATAATTAAATATAATCAGCGCGCTGCTCCGTTGGAAACTGACAAAATTAACAAACCGTCAAGTGGGAAAGGCGCGAGAGGGGGGGGGAAGTGAGCGCGAAACATTAGCGGAATAGCATATTCGCCTGTTTACCACGTTCAAAAATTAAAACCGTCGTTATTGTAATATTGAATTTTACTCATTTATAAATATATTTGTAAAACTTACACTACACAGATAATTTACTATATTTTATATCAGAATATGCAATAAACCGAAAATTGAAAAAATCAGAACCGTCTTTGTTCTACGACTACGCCGAAATATAATGTAAGATATACTTATTATTCATATTATTATCAAAGTAGTGATACTTTAATGCCTCCCTACCAATAAAAAGCAGGGGCTACAAAAAATAAATTAGGAAAATTTCCGGAATTAAAAAAAAGTTACATATCATGAATGTTTATAACAACTATATATGTAATTACAAATCACAATTAGCTGTAATGTTTTACAATATCCATAACAGAGGAATAACACCCTGAGACGAGTACTATGGCATAGAACAGCAACAAGAGCACATTTTTCCAGAGGATGTAGGAGTACTTCCCCAATCCCCGGTCCCATAGGTGAACAGTCTGAACCACTACGGGTATGAAAAGACCCAGGGTCGCGAAGAACAAGGAGCCGACGAGGCCTATCATCAACTCCAGATCTGGTATCACAATAGTTAAAGTCACTGAAACAAGATAACATTTTAACAACAAGCTTAATAAAATCGAGTTATTATTTATAGATCGACCATTCGGGGTGTGCATCGCTCGAGAAGCAGCATTTAGTATACCTAAATATATTCTAAAATTATATAAATCAGTCGCAATATTGTTATTTACTTCATTATAACGTTTTGTATTAATTGATAGCCTGAATAAATTATCCATAAACTTTTCTTCAACTTTTCTTCGGTTACGTATTTCGATCGACCATTAAAAACACATATTCCATATATTGCTAATCACTCTTATATCCAACCAATGATGTCCAACATAATCATGACATGTTGATTAGCTAAAATAACATGTGTATGTTTTCCCTAACCAGAATTTATATTTAGTTCCAGAGTAAACGAGCGGTCAAGATGAAAAAGATTAAAGGAATGAAACGAAAAAGATTATTAAGGCTTTAAAATCGATCCCTCGCTCTAGGAACCTTAAATCGAATCCTGAATCTCTAATTATTCGATGTTTTGTTTAAATTAATTACCACTAGCTTTGTTGATGGAAAACATGAAAGGAAGTCTGTGAATCAAGGAGTTCTCGTTACTGTTTTCAATGGTATATACTTCACACAACTACCACGGCCTGCAATACTGTGGTCTTACGTAACAGCACTAATTCTCCGAGGTGATCGACTACAAAAGCGATAACTATGGGATACGTCTAATAGAAAAAAATGGAAAATTACCTTACTGTAAAATTGCTTACCTGTAAAATTGTACCTAAATAAATGGGTTCGTTAACCTTGCTGTGTATCTAATGTTGGCATGCTAATTCAATGCCATGGCTAAAATTTCAAGTTATTTGTAATTATGGATTGTTTTCATGACGCAATTTGACTCTTACCAGTTAAAGCAACGCACAGTACCCGTAGTATAGTTTGACTTATAAAATGGTGTTTCTCGCTGATTTTGCTTTTAACTCGACTCCACAATATGCTCATGGGGGCATACATCTGTAGGCAGTAGGTGAAGAATATTGCTATTGCCACGAGGATTTTCGCCGTCAAGGCTAATCTGGAAATAACAACGTAAATATGCTTCCCACACTGAGTTTAAAGGTTAATGAGGAATTATTTCTATCGACGTATCTCTAACTGACTTTTTGTATGTTGACAAAAAGCGGGCTCACCTTTGAAGCAACATACATTTTAATTATAAGATTTAGTCTTAACCATAATCTCAGATGACTTGTAATTGAATTTAGTTCGAATGACATACTATATAAATATTGATGCATGGAATATTTTCCACTCTACATAAAACATACTCGTTTCTAACTTTTTCATGCTACCACTAAGCAATAAGTACGATTTAATTTATTGAATCACATTATTCTACATGTATGATTAAAAGCGATTATATTTGAACCTTATCAGCCGCAACGCGTCGGTGATGTTTTTGGATGGATCAGATGTGTATGAGTTACGTTGAACATTCACATTTTGTAATTGTTACGGGAATGCCACAGTGTTACCATAATTGATACAACATTAGGATTCAACGGTAAAAACTTTGTTTCATTTATAGGGCTATTGATTTGCACTCAGCTCGATTGTGAATTTTTGAATCAGATCCTAAAGTTAACGAAGTTAAAAGAATGAACATGGGACGGAATCTACAACTGCAGATATATGTGATGCTGATGAGGTTTTTCTGAAATTATTGTTCCATTTATTCTTAAAATAATTCGTTTACCCTATAGAATGGAAAGTTTCAAAGATTTAAGCAATTCATTAAAGTGGATCGAATACCGATGTATGTAATTACTGTCCATGCATAAATGAATGTATAAGTAGCAGCGAAATTGGTTTAGCGATGAGCAACATCGATTCTTTTCTCATTAATACGACTATTACCAGACAACTGGCGCCTAAAAACTTGTCGACGTTGAATACTGACATTGATTATGCAAAGGTTTTTAACAAAGTAGATGATGATATGTTGTTGGCAATGTTCTCCATATTATTTCTTTGTATTATATAGTTTTTTTGTATTGTACTTATCTCATCACTGGAAATATATTAATTACGTAAACGATCTCATGTCTGGTATACGACAAGGCAGCAGTTTGGGTCCAGTGCAATATTTAATTTTATAATTATTATGTATGTATATTACATTAATGCTATACTCAGATGTGAACGTTGCCTGCTACTTAATAAAATGAAGCTAGGTGTATATAAATTTAGACAATGTTTTTACATGAGGATTAAATAGAAATAATAGGAAACCGTGGATCGTTTCGGTTCGATTACAACATTATAGGCTATTATTTTAGGAACTACGAATTATTTTAAAATCATTGCAAACACCAATAATTTAATGATAAGCAAACATCCAGACATCCAAACATCAGAGGCGTGTTATTTTGAGGTTCCGATATAGTACAATCTCGTAGAAGAGACTCATGAAATTGTAAAACACCTTTCCAGCCTTCCCCTTGGTGCATACCGCGGAGAACATTTGTATTGTTACTTGCTCTAAAAGCATTTTCATGGCCTTTGTAGATCCAAGTTATATTTTTAACATTACATAACATTCCATTTGATAGAGCACAAATCGTTTTGTTGTAATTCTTAACTTGATTTTATTTTTCATGCCGTGCCCTGACTTGTCATTTGACGGCTATTATCATAAAAGAATTACTTAAAAAAGTCGATACAGGATTATACAAATCAGGGATTCATAGTACTAATTACGAGTTCCGGTCCGGCGAAAAGGCTGTGCTGCTCTTAATATATCACCTTTATCTGTTGACATGAGTATTTGACACGGCCGGTAGCGGTTTATGTAACTTTGATACGAATAGAAAGCATATATATACCTACATTAAATTTATTAAGTGTGTTGGCGTCAAATCCGTCAGCGGTCCGTCTTAAGTGGAGTTCTCTCCTAGTTTTTTTGGAGCCAAAGACGGAATATATCATGCTCCTTCACTGTAAATTAACTTATGCTAATCCAAGTGTCGTTCTCGTGCCACGTGCGGCCTTCCATCGCAGCTTAGCGATGGCTGATCGTGTCTTTTAAAGCACGAAGGCGTTTAAAGACTTTGATCGATTTAATTGTACTAAAGTACCTGGTAATTTATTAAAGCCACAGCTGTATTGTGATAATTTAAATACAGGTGTAAAATTCTAAATTGACTGATGTGTAGAAATAGATGACAATTTTTGTAATGTATTTCATTAAATTCACACAATAGGGTAAACTTTAAAAACTTAAAAAGAGGAGTATTTTATTGGAACATAAGATTTTGTTCGTATCGTTGTCGTATGTAGGATTAAGATAAAATAAGCATTTCAAAACGGTCTCTATTTTGGTTGGCGCAAACGGTAATGATTATGGGAAAATTGTATGCTAATGATAAACATGGTAATGATATCAAATATTAAACTGAAAAAAGATAATTGGGCGTTTTGGGTAGTTGGCTGGGTGGTACCTTTTGGTATTTCGGAGGGCTCATGGAGGATGGGCCTTTACGTCGGAGGGCTTCCAGCAACGTAAGAATTAGCAACATTTGAGTTGACGACTAACTCTGGTCGTAGAGTCGTATTGCATTCACTGCAATTCTCGTCAATTACGACAATACACCCATGACTTGCAGTGAATATACAGCTTTAATATTCATTGATGTTTTTATGTTTATAATTGGTGTGCAGAAGGACCACTCGATTGATAGTTATAGATCATCGTTGGCCATTACACCTGTGATTTACTCTCACCTTGCAAATATAAGTGGTAAAAAGTATTCGACGTGTTGATTTCAATAAGTGCAGATTGTTAGCCACTGTTAAGGAAACCCGAGTTCGAATCCTGTACTTACTTATTTACCAATTATGACTGCAGTTCAAATTGATTACAATTGGACACCAGATAGTTCCACTGACTTCACACTATTAACAATCAGGTCAATCCCCGTGATGGAAGAGGTCTGGACTCTATACTCCACGACGCTGTAGAGCTTACCATAATAAATAAATAATAATAATACTTGCAAAGAGGTGCTATTCTAAGCCCAGCAGTGGACATTTGTGAGTTGTAAGACAACGATGTAAATTTTCAAAGCGTTACGTCAAGGTAATCAGAAGCGTTATGCGCTATGTGTTTAAGTGCTTTCATTAAAACTTTATGTTCATTTTAATTGTAGGTAGTATAATCGTCCCTACGGTTGTTGCACGTAATTATTATAATTGTAAAAGTTTTAACCGCAAGGCAAATGGTTATATAATTGACGGTTGTGCGGTAAAAGTTTATTATAATTCTTACCAGACACCCATGACAAAATTTGGATAACTGGAATAATTATTTGCATTTTGTCATAGGTGTCTGCAGGAATTATACTTTATATCGTTTCGAATCATTCCGTTCACCTTTCACAATCTCATTATTCAAAATTGCCATCATTAACAAATTAAATAATTAATTCATATCTATCATCATTAACTAATTAATTACTTTACCATGATACATGATATTTATGTAGTTTAAACGTTAAAACTATTCAATACCCGGGGTTACTAGTAGTGTACAGTTTGTATTACGGCTTGTTTTCTTTGATCAATATATATTATAAGACATAGTGGACTTTTAGAATACATATAAAATTTTCGTATTATATAATGAAATATAAATATGGAAAGTAAAGAGAAACATAAGTAAAGTTATCTGTTGGAGGAATTGGCAGTTGAACTAAGCAGATGGTGATAATATTAATTCTCTTACATAATAGATGGCGCTGTTACAAAATCTGAATCACGCTAACGACTTTTCTATGCAATAGTACTTAAAGTAAAATAACCAAATTTATCTTCGTGCCTCAATCTATTGAGTAAGGAAATTATTGGGCCGTGGTAACGCTCGGCAATGTCCGTTAAGGGCGACCGTATTTTTACAGGGTAAAGGTCGTCCTCTTGAGTCGCACGCCTACTTTGCGAGTGATTCGGGTGAAGCGATCTGCCTTATTAATAATTCAATATAAGTTATCACTTATCAAAGAGGCAGAAGTTAAAAACATTATTAACGTCAATACTTCATACAAATTTTGTCCACACGAATACGGATATTTTGATTGTTTTATGACAATGATTTTATGTTTGTTTTGTGATTAATTTTGTAATTGATGATAAAATTTGTCATTGTATCTCGTAATTGTACAATTTCTTATATATAACCTTATAATTATATATATTAATTTTTTTATTGTAATAGCCGAGAAATGAGTAAACGAGCCACCTGATGGTAAGTGGTCACCGTCGCCCATGGACATCAGCAAGACCAAAGGTAACACTGATGCGTTGTCG
>DWPT01006794.1:0-11221 GCA_018251895.1 Agathymus mariae mariae
TTTTTTTTTTAGAATATTGCTTCAATCCCTTATGCTCATATTCTACAACAACACGTTGAGACCGGCTTCTAAAATAAATGTCGAACCACTGAATTGCTCTTGTGCTTAGACCGTAAAATGAAAGTTTCGAGAGAAGTAACGGTGCATTTATGCAGTCAAAAGCCCTCGTATAGTCAAGTAGTACCAGGATAGTTCCTTCTCCGTTGTCCTGAGCAGTGAGAAGACCATCCACTACGTCCATAAGAGCAGTAGTCGTGCTCCGCAACTGTCTGAAACCTGACTGAGTAGGTAAGATTTCTCTCTATGTAAAATCTCAACTGGTTACATACAACTTTCTCCACCAATATTTTTGACGCCATCGGCAGAATACTGATTGATCTAAGTTCCTTGAGTCCCTTGGGATTTTTTTGGTATTGGCTTCACCAAGGAACTTTGCCATACTTCTGGAACACACCAGTTTGAAGAGAACAATTTACAATCTCCGTGATTGTTTCGAGCGAGCTAGGAAGTGTTGACAGTAGCGTGTTCAACGATATGCCATCGGTTCCCATGGCATTAGACCGTAAAGTGTTAATCAGTTTGCTTATTTCCGTTGAAGTTACTTGCTCAAAATTGAACGTCGATCGACAATGCCTATGAAATTCATAAAAGGTCATAATAGAAAGGGGAACTGAACTTCGCCCGGGGATATCTAAAAAGTATTCGTTAATTTTGTCTGGATCGTCGATATCTGGAGGAAGTAATAAGTCACGCTTAGATTTGAAACTAATGTGTTGTTTAAAATGCTACACCACATACATTTTGGATTGTTAATGTTCGAGGTTATGTAGTGGCGAAAATATGCTCTTTAAATTTCAATAACTCTTATATAATATATTAATTTTCTTAAGGAAGGTCATTGGTCCACGGTTCAAAAAATCCCGTTTCGTGCGTTGCACGCTTGTGCGCGGACTTCATCGCATCGGTCGACGATTAAACAAATGTTTTGTGTTACAGATTTACATAACAGACGAACGTTACCAACGCAATTGGTTTAATTCATGCAACGATTGTTATCGTCCGTAATACCATCACAATGTTATCGCGCTGATGTAAAACATATTATCACGTCGTCGATCGGTGATGGGTTTAATTATTCAACGGTATTTTTGTTTATCGAATTTTTAAAACTATTTCTTTAGTGACATCTCACATACTTTATGTCAATCCGGCCAGCGGAGACCCGAGCCCAGCTGTGGGTTGTGATGATGATGTTGATGATGATAATCTTATACACTACATATTTTACAGTATGTGAACTGTGCTTCTATTTCATTCTTTTGCATTTTATCGATCGACAGAGCATTTATTTTATTAAGTTTTTATAATACCAGTATTTTCGGCGCTGATGTAAATTAAAAAAGAAGGTTTATCTGTAGAAAATCTATTTTGTTACTTCAGCTGTGTAGAATTGAAATTTTAAATGCTAATCATTCAAATTTTACAGCCGTACGCGATAATGATAACAGAAGGTTACAGTTAGGTTCGGCCGGGTTGCCGCGTCGGCAGGATACAACGCGGTGCGTGTTCGTTTGCACGAATGCACCTGTATTTTCTGTTGCTCCGTACGGTGTTCTGGTACCGATATAGATTTCGTAGTTTTCATAGCGGCCTGTGCTTACAATCAATACGTCTAGCACCTAAGTAAGAAGCGATTCCTATTCGTGTAATCATCACACGATACTTAAGACAAATAAGCACAATATTCTTAGTCTGATATATACTGAGACTGCGAGTTAGACGCCACGATTATGCTTATACACAACTTTACTGCCGTAATTGAGCTATTAGAATGCCGTTATCCAAAATATGGAATGGCACATTAGACGATTGGGTTGTCATTGAAGTTATACGTTAAAATTTTACATATAAATATAACGTCTTCTTTTGAACTATTTGTATAGACGAGCGGAAACGTGCGAATTCGTTAATGTGAAATGGGTTTACAACAGTTTTTATTATAAAAGTTGATGTGTTTGTAATGATTCACTGTTACAACAGAGTAAGTACAGTTAGATACATTTAGTTCCGATTGCAATCGGACGCGGCTCGCGTTAATTTTATATTAAAAAGCACTTGTAATTTCCGTCGGTTTACGGTCTACACGTGTACCTGGAAATGTTGAGTACTCGTTTTGTGTATTGTCGCCAGTATTGTTGGATCTTTTTTTCGTTTTAGCAATGAATGACAGTGGGATGGAATGCGGAATACAATGTCGTTACAAATTTGTTTCCATCAACAGTTGACAAACGAACAAATGAACTACCTGTGATCTGGTGGTAAGTGGAGTTTAGGAGAGCGGTAGCGGGCCAATCAGGTAAAGAACCCTTTTATTATGTATGAGTACCCTGACTTTCAGCACTAAAGCTAGCGCCATCGCCTCGTCCGTTGTTCAGTAGGATGCACCAAGACCAGTTCTTTATAATCGGTCTATAGTTTTTATTACTTCTCCTGGATAATAAATAGAAATCCGAAGTGATAGCCCATTGGTTATCGGCCTCTCGTCCGGGGGACCCGAGTTCGAAATCGCAATACTAGTTTTATAGTTGACAATATATTTATCACTTTTTTTATTGAAGAAAAAAGCATGAGGAAACTGTAGGCAACGCAAACCAACCCAAACATACTCAACAATTTTCTCCAGGATGTGTGAAGTCTGCCAATCTTAGCCACTTCGCGAGCTTCGTTGTCGCGTGTTAATCGATATAGTTTTTATAATAATCTATACTTCATTACCCACCCTCTATGCGACCAGCCGCCCTACGCATAGGGTATACGGCCTACCCTATGCACGGTCATCTCTTTTTTACATACTTGAGAAAAAGAGACAGTCTATTACATGTATCGCAAAAATACGTTTAATATCCACCCTCCCGTGTTAGAATTTTACAGACATAACTCTTGTGATACGAAGGGTCACCCCCAGCCCCCTTTCAGTAGTGCCATGGAGTGACAATTTATTGGCTATATTGGACAATGGCAGAGAAAATTTATAACGTGATAACGTCCGTTTATCATTTTGTTTCATTTCGGGACGAGAGTTAGAATAAGCCGCTAAGCTTACGAATGACAATGTTTAGAAATGAAAAAAAATGAGTAGTGTTTGATGATAAAGAGAGAGTGCGAATCTTGTGAGTTTGTGTACATGCAGAAGGTACTCTTTTTTTTACTTTTGACTTTATCTAGTATTTTTGACCCTGATCAATACTCTTGTATTCTTCATCCAATAACATAATTGCAAATGAATGATGAAAATTATTGTCACATTTTTTACACAATTATAAAAGTATAATTGTCCAATAGTTTTATTTAAAAATCTGGGTTTTGATTGAACACAAATACGAAATGATGTGAAAAAAGTACTTTCAAAATCGAAAATCTTTTTGTAATCTGTTTTATGGATTTGAAAACAAAGATGACCGAAATATATTGTTGCACAAAATCCCAAGCGTGTGCAATTTCAATTTGCATGCGTAAATAATCGAGTCGCAGTCCCTGGGGAACGTTCGACGGGGTGGACCCAAAGTCTAATGGAGTGGCCCCGCTGTGCCTCACTGGGGCGCGTGCGGGTCACGTGTATGTAGAATGGGCCTCGTGTACGTGCACAAAGCAACCGCACGCTGATGTGTTTATCAGAGCCGGGCGAAATGCAATTTTCAGCTCCATTATGAAGTTAGGTTATTGTGTTCGTTGTGGACTACGTACCAAAACTTAGGGTAAATCGACCATTGATAGATATAGTATGTATCAATAGATACTTTAGATAGCTGTATATGTGGTATGTTGATACGATGTGGTAATTGCTTTAAATATCACACGCAAAGATGGCGTTTTACATTCTCATCATTGCGGCTATGGTGTATCTGCATCACATATTATATGATATAATATGCTTCGTTTAATATTACATGTGACGGATGTGAATATAACATAGTAATATCAGTAAAACCAGAGGAATATTATGCACTTATGTGATTTTCTGCAAAAAATAACATGCTTGTTTGAATAGGGTATTTTCAGCATTGTTTCATTACGCTATAAACGAAATTCAATTGAATCGGTGATTAATTTTTAATTTTTTTTTAAATCACGATAAGTGGACAGAGTTCTTCGATTAAAATTTACTAAATTACAGTATTTCACGGAATCTTTTAAAATACATGGAAAAATAGTAATAATATTGAAAGTTAGGTTAGTCTATCGCATTATATAACATGCGTGCTTTTTATTTGTATTGTTCAAAACCATAGCTTTGGGAGAACCCTCCGCTTTAACACCCTTCTGACGACACATCAGATACACATTATTATATAAAATCACTCTCAAAACGGACGACCCATTATTCTATTAAATAATTTGTAATGTACAAGTTGCAAACACGTGCCGTTTTATACGAAAAATTACAGAAATGCTTTCTGCTTGCAATTAGATAATTTTTTATACCTACCTACATGTATGAATATAAAATAGAATAATTTATTATCATTATAATTATACAAAATGTAGTGTCATACCTGCATAAAATTGCTACAATTACTAATTTGCTTACAACACGGCATTTTAAAACTTTTTCGTTGTAATGATGACGGAATTACGCGGTGTTTGAACCTCATATGACCTCGGTTCAGTGTGTCAATAGATTTTAAGCGCATGTATGAATAATAGACTTAGGTATGTGTGCGTTAGAAGAGAGGAAAAATAGAATAAGTTGTTACTGTTTAACACGACGTGAAGGTTGCCGATCAGTACGCTGCACTCATCGGTCTTTTGGTCGCGTATTGATCTAAAAGTTTATGTACAAAAATTATGTACTATTGTTTAAAGGAAAAATTACAAATTTTTTACCTAAAGTAGTGTATCGTACTCTAAAGCAACGAACCCATGTAAAGAAAAATAATTTGTAAAGTGGTACAGGTAGACATCCTTTTTGAAATCTATACTTGGTTTGTATCTGTAATACGAATCGTACGGCTTACTTACCAAGTTTCCGATGTAAACTAGTGAGTGAGCCAAGACTTGCAACATAACAACGAACAGTCGAAATTTGTTTTATCTATATAAATCTCAGTACCGTTAACTCCGTACCCGCGGCGTCGTTACGATTACTTACACACATTTGCGTAATCCCATTATGGAAGCATTCGAATCCGTTGTTATAAATGACTTCTAAGTCTCCCTAATAATCTATCCAATTCGTCATAGATAAAAAGTCATTTTGCTACCGTCAGCCGTTTAATCCATTAACCGTGACACCGACGGGATGCAGGTTTTGTGTTAAGAGAAAACAACTATGGCGAACAAAGTACTGCCAAACCACGTTCTAAAGTGACTCTTGACTTTTTGCCGTAGAGTTCAATGTTCTACGTGAAATGACGAAAGTTTTGTTTGAATAAAACCCGTGCTGTGTATATCAAAGCAATAAGGTATTTTTCGCTATAAAATGTTTTATAGTGGAGATTTTTTTAGTTTTTTTTTTTATAATTAACCATAAGCTGTTTCATTGTCACTTAGTTTAAAATGTTTTGTTTATATACAGTACAAAAGTTGATGAAACATTAAACATCAAAATATTTTACTGACATTGAAGATTGCGTTAATTTATCTCATATCACTCACTCTCTCTGGCTGTCAATCCGTTCATGATATTTTCGCCGAAAAGTAAAGAAATATATACGTAAATATGACAGGTTGATCTGTCCTTAATGTCTGTCAACATCGACTGTCTAAAGTTTCCGGCAGGGACCATGATCCATGTAATTACACGTCGAAATATCGGTAAAAAACACACTAATGGTGAATACCCGATATCGTCCAAATGTATAATGTTGCGCAATGATATATCATAGCGCTTGATTGCATGTTTTTGTCGGTTGGGAAAAGGAGTGGTCATACGGTAGTTTTATAGCATTGTTTGGAATTCCATGTTATGAAAGTTACATTTGATTACGATTTGTGATAACTATCTACTTAAACTGAGGTACGATGATCTTAAATCAATACAGTAAACGATTCGCAGATGAATAACTAACAACTTGGTTCCTCGGTCAAATTAATATTGAATTATTACTGATCGGTAATTTAGGAGTCCTGTTGCTCGATCAAACCGGGTTGATTTATTAGGGCGAAATACAAATCAAAACAATTTATGAAAACTGTTATGTCAAATAAACGAAATATGCTGAACGATAGTTATACGTCTATCATAAATTAAATATATTTATATTAAAATATATTTTCTTAATAATTTAATTGCATATAACCAGGTAATTAGGTAGAGAAAATAAGCCATACATCGAAGAATAACCTGCTTAGCGTGGTACCTAATGTCGCGTGTCTTTCGCTGCTACTGGTACGTTACGTGTTCAATGATGGAGGGCCACGCATTGGACAAGTGTGCTGGAGTTGCGGGACTTCTACGCTATCGTAACATGTACGATAAACCATACAAACATACTCTTGGATATTCTTGTTAGATTCGTAAATGTGAGTTTCAATTTGGGGGACATTATTAAATTAGTATTAATTTACTTTGCAACAATCCGCAAATTCAGTGTGTGATGATATATACTTCTATACATGCATAGAACCTCGAAGGATTGAATGAAAAATGAATTGATACGAATTGAATGTTACTAAGTTTAAATTTTGTTCTATTAAATTGAACCAAGTCGGCCATACGAAGGGCTGCAAGCCCATTTTCATTTAATGCTTTTGTTATAAACGAACATATATTTTTTTATAACATTTATACATTCGCACTCTCGTACTAGGATTCCCTGTGTTGTGCATGGCATAGATATACACAAATATGACATTGCAAACACCTATGACCCGAAAACAAACATTTATCTGTCACATAAATGTCTGCACCGGCCGGGAATCGAACCCGGGACCCCTCGCTCGGCAAGCAGGGTGACTAGCAACTGGGCTAAGGAGTTGTCAAATTAAGTTTAAGATACTTTTTGCGAGTATAAATATGTACAATTAAGGAAGGATAGCTTTCATTTTTCACTGGCTTTCAACCCGATAGTGGTCCACTGCATAGCAAATCAAGGAAAGGGTTAAAAGCAAGCGATGAAGGGGTTACTGAACTACCCATCTCTCGAAATTTGTTAAGACGCCCGAATGTCTCCGACATATTACTTGCAATGAAAAGATAACATCTGGGATTGACGGCCGAAGCTTCGAAAGTAAGAAAATGCTCAAGATTTTTTCTAATATTGGTCACCCATCCAACCACCAACTGCGACCGCAGTCACTTAACTCGGTCGATCACATACGATTCACGCAAGCTATCGAGTCAGTGCTATGGTCAATGTAATAACGTATTTATTGTTAATGCAAAATTAATTGCTTAAGTCGCTGCTTAAGCCTTTCTTATAAAAAAAATCAGGCTTATGCTAAAACCTTCAAAATATCAATTAAACAAACGAATAAAAATGGTGCCTTGGTTAGTTCGGGCTAATTAAATGTTTATCTGATGAGTCATCCTCTTGTGTTGGTACCTTTTTATAGTACAGCTTCAATAAAATATAATCTGACGTCACGTACTATAACAGATGTTCGTATTGAAGTCGTTGTGATTTCTGAGTACAATATTCCCAGTTATTCTGTTCTTCGGTAATATTTGTACGTTTGAGTCCAGCTAAGTACTGGCATTAGCATGAATTACCTTTTAGCGCATTGGCAGGTTGTAGGTATACGAGGTTCAGAGTTATTCCCACATTTCCCTGAAACTGCCGTTTTTCACTCCTTTGGGGTCTTAACGGCCGTTAAGTCGAGCAAACGTGTTAGTTTAATAGTAACGTAGATGAGGGTTACAACGTGGAAATGTCATCACTCGTTCATTAATCTTTATTAGTGATGCCCCCGCCTGTGCATGTATCTACTGGATTAGTATCGTGCGTTAAGGCGTCTTACGTAGACTAATAAACGTTACTTAGTCTAGAATTATTTGGTACACTTTAACAGAGGCTTATGATTCATATATTTTTATGTCATGTGAGTTCTTATTCTTATTATATTCTTATGGTCGTTTCTTTGGTAATTTTGCTCACACTTTTAATAGGAACTTCAAATGTGAAACTTAATATTTTATTTATACAGTGAATTTCGGATACAACGACATTGAGGGGCCGCGTAATTTCGTCGTTATATCCGGCAGTCGTAACAGGACAGGTAAAGATATACAGACACGCACGGTTTAGATGCATTATTTCGTCGCTATAGAAAAGTTGTCGCTATGGCCAGGGTCGTAGTAAATGAAATCCACTGTAGTTGAATAATTGAACGACGTTATATTAATATTATGGAAGTTGTGTAGCCTGGCTGTTTTCAGTGTGGTGGAATTGCGTTCCAACGTTCGGTCCGCGCACAGGGGATACAGTTGGGCGCGCACCCCACGTCAGTTCCGACCGGCAGTGTCGTGGCTAGGGGGGCCAGGTGTTCGGGTGCAACGTGACGGATATGTGACAATTCTGCGTTCGATTTGACTGATTTCACCATATTTTCGACGGTTACAAAAAACGTTAATGGTACAATAAAATACAAACAAAATAATGTGAATATTAAGAATATTATTTTTATTGGCACCATCTTCACAAAAGGTAACAAATCAACTAATTTAATTAATTGAATAGCTACAAATAGAATAACAATCCGCATATTGTTATGTCAACACTAATCCCCATAACACAAGCTATTAAAGGTGTGTTTTGCTCTAGGTGCCATTTGTTTGTATGTGTCGTAATGATGTCAGGACTGAATAAACGAAAATCCTTGGCTTGAGAGCCAGTACTTTCTTTCTTACCTTCTCCTCACATCCTGGTCGACAACGTATCAGTGATACCTTTGGTCTTACTGATGTCCATGGGTGACGGTGACCACTTACCATCAGGTGGCTCGTCTGCTCGTTTGTCGGCTACTACCATAAAAAAAATCCAAATCAATTAACCTCTAAAAAATAAATCTCTAGTAAATACATCAAACGGCTCAATTTGTCAAGTTTAAGTTAACATTAATTTATTATATTACGACATAGTATTAGATATGAGTATAGTGTGCATATATATATATATATTGCTTATTATAAAAATAAAAGTGTGGAGGTCGGTGATATACAACAATTGAACTTGGAATCGTCTTATTTTTAATTTAGTCGATAGTAGCGCTGAAACACAAACAATAAAGAACTTCGAGCTATAACGACAAAAAGTTATCTAAAAACAACTAAACAAGTAAAAAATTTATTAAAGCTTGCATTCTATTGACAATCTTTTAAAATTATACCACAGCAGGGCATTTTATAAATTACAATAATTTTTTTACCGGTAAGCTTCATAGCTATCAGCGCCATCATCCGTGAAAATGGCATGGTGAAATAAGTCAAAACAATGTAATTCTGCTGGAAAACAAGTTATTTTAAGGAAACGCGTGCGTCGATTTGAAGGAGTGCCGTTTCAACGATAACAAACGAGGCATTCTCTTCAGAGCTGCTACTGACATTTATTGCAATTGCAATAAATCTGTGACCGAGTTATAATATCATTGTTGCCGTAAGAGAAGTTATGACTCTACTAACTTGATTAGCTACGTCGATGACAGCGGACACTCGACACATTTCAGCACTTTTTGAAACAAAATAGTGCCTTAGTCAAGTCCGTTCGTTGTTTTGTCCTGCCGCTCGGTGCATCATGGCGACCCTGTGCAGTTCGGGCACCGTGACGGCACATGCCGGTGCATCACCTGTCGCCTTTGTTCCCACGACCGGCCGCTTTGTCAAGGGCTTGCTCCGGTAAACGCCGACGTAACATGCATTACTCTCCGTGTGCTCTTGCGTCTTAAGTAACAAACAATGGGACTGCACTACCAACCTGCGATGATTTCGATTGAAAAAAAATGCTGAAAAAGTATCTGGTTTTTTTTTGTTGCCAAATTTGAGTCTAAAATTTTGTAGCTTGTTACAAAGCTGTGGTTGGAACAGTTTTGGCAGTATCAGAAATATGGTAGATGAGAAATTATATTATTATTAATGTGTGTAAAGGAAAAGTTTACGTTCTCAAGTACGTTGGAAATGAAAAGTGCATAATATGGGCCGTGGTGTGTAGCATATAACATTAGTTGATAGATGTTTACGTCACTTAATTTAAATACATTTCGTAAAATATTACGAAACTCCAGTAACACCTCGAATCGCTTTGGTAATGCAGCACGTTTATTGAAAGTTTTTCTACATAATAAATGTTCGATGTTTAATGAGACGCGAATGAGGTTTGTATTCAGGCATTTGGAAAATTGATGTCGGCAGTTGTGGCGTGCGTTTGGTCAACGGTCTTAGGTTACTTAGCTTCTTGTTTTTAAATATCAACGTATCTACAAGGTCATCATATACGGCAAGTGTTTTCTTTTTTATCTATTTTATTTAAATGGTAATTTATGTGAAACATGATACGCACCATGTAAATAACACGTGGAAACATATGAAATATGAAGGGTGTGTTTGTGAATATTTATTAAAGAGGTTCAGTTATTATATAATAGGGCTTAAAAGGTTGCTGCCAGCATCATTGCATATTTGTCCAAGACGGTACTACCATTTTAATAATCGACTTTAAAAAGGACTGGCCGACCTAAATAGGCCTGTTGTAGATGTGCGAGAGGTCTGTTAAAGATTTACATTCCGTATTTGGAATTTAATGTCAGATGGATTACAAGCCCATTTGCTTTTGAATGCGGAATGCTTAAATCCACTTTAATTTCGCCTCGCGTGTCACGTAGCGCACTTTTAATATTTTCATTTCATCAAACATTAATTTCAATATGTCCAAAGTCATACAATTATAATCTCAGATAAAATTGGATAGATCATGTTATGTAGAATCAATCATCCATCAGTTAATTTTGTTGTTGACACTACTTTCATTTTAAAAATAATCATTAATTTTTTCAAGCTTTGCGATAAACCACGTATCCTTAAAATATATCACCTGGTCTACTAATAGTTACTTTAGTCATGTTAAATTGTCACTTCCGCTCTTTGGCAGACTGCTCACCTTCGTACACTACATACAGCCTTGGCCAAAAGTATTAGGCACCCTACAACTTGTTGCATATTTCGGGTATAAAAAAAATAAAACTAGTTTTGGTTGTTTCATAATTTTATTTCCTTAATAAATATTAAAAA
>DWPT01006795.1:0-11221 GCA_018251895.1 Agathymus mariae mariae
CATGTATTTTATATCATTTGTTGCTATCATAACTGTTGTGATGGACAATTCAAGGTGGATAGAAATATGACAGTGATAGCAATATTAATTTTTTCTTGGTTAGAGGAAAATTATTAATCGAACCTACTGTTATTTGTTGTACCTAAGGTAGCCATGTATGTCCTCAATTTCAATTAGAATTATAATTTATTTTATTAAGTAATAATACACAATATTAATTACATGTAATATTATTATTAAATTACATATTTTAGAAAATTGTATTTGAGTATTTTTATATGTTGTTGCCAAAGCATAGAATTGATAAAGATGTAACAATAAAAAAATTCGTTTGAAATAGTCTCATGTCATAGTTGATCGGTAGTTCTCTTAATCTCAAACTATAACATCGATAATTGGCATGCGGTTTTTTCTTTACTACAACATAATCAGGATCTCTATAGAATTGCATGAGCAATACTATAGAGCCTTGTCTCGCACACTAATCGAAAGCGATAAAATTCCATCTTCAGAATGATAAGGAAGGTTTATACAACATTTCATATGACAAACACTCATCAATATTCATATCAATATCATTTGCTTAGTGGTAGGGCTTCGCGTAAAGATAATATTATCAGTATTAAGTCGTTAATATAATTATTAGCTTTCTGTGAAGTCTGCCTGGCTAGCTACCATCCTCCTGCTTGATTCGAACGCCAAACGACTCGTCGTGTTCCAGCTGGGAGATTGACAAGCCAGTATTTTCTTACCTACTTCTCATTTTCTGACCGACAATGCTTCAGTGATACCTGTAGTCTTGCTGATTTTCATGGGCGACGGTGGCCACCTACCATCAGGTGGCTCGTCTGCTCGTTTGTCGGCTATTACCATTGAAAACATATATATATATATATATATATATAGTACGTAGGGTGCAACGATATATCTAGTTTACGATTTGATATTATGATATCAAAAGAAATGAAATATCGAAATTGAAGTATTTCAAAATAATTTCGGTAACTTTGGAAATTTTAAAAATTTTATACGAAACTTGCTTTTATTACCTTGATCAGTAAATATGTATGTATGTATCTATGTAACGGAATCTTTAAGATTAAGTTGAAAATTTGCACATGTATCCGTGAAAATCCACGTATTTAGAAGCAGAATTTTTAAGTATAAAAAGTTTATTCTTTATGTGATAACATGCTATTTTATAATAAGGTTTTTATAATGTGATTTGAGTTAAACTAGTGTAAAGTTATCCGTATTTCGTTCTTATTTGCCTATTTCTAACAACTTTTGTATTTTTTTTTAATTATCGATAATGTCAAGTTGAAACTATAGCTTTTATCGATATTTTCAAGCCTTCGATATAAATATCGGCATTTTTATATACTTGCAACGCTACTAGCACGTAGAGGTTAAATAACTGCACAGACCAACTGACTTCACAGCACCTCCAACAACAGATAATGTAACTATGCTCTTGTCTGACAATTTATATCACTAATCGTTTTTGATTCAGCTGACATGGTCACAATTAACAAATAGATAATTTTATAAAATGCAACAGTTTCATAAAGTTATAAATATTTTATAATATTGCCAATCCTATGATCTGATCATGACAGTACACTGTGTATGTTACGAATGTTCAAAAACTTGTACCTAATCTCTTTTGTTTACTTTACGTTGTATATTTTCTATTTTCAAACTTAAAAATTTAGATAGGTAAGAATTATATAAATATACATTTTATAAAAAAACGATTTCCTTCATTCCAATAAGACATTGATTATTCCTGAAGAGACAAAAATATTCAATCATAGTATTGATTTCTAAGATAGAGACACAGATCTTATAGTCAAGGTTGGTGTGAAATCGTCGATGTAATAACGTTGTAAAGTAGCTTATAAACAAGACAATACATGTTCTGACCGTCGACAGAGACTACTATGAAGGAATAATCAATTTCAACACGAAACAGACATAATTAGAGATGACAGAGATGCTTGTTTATTAGGTATTAAAACAAAAACAATGTTTTATGTGACGACTGCGTGGACGTTTCAAATAACTTTTTCCAGCTATGTTATTTACTAAATCTTTTAAAACGAATAACACCCTTTAACAAAACTTGATAATAACGTGCTTATAAATTAGGGTTTCCGACATTTCTCAATTGTCTCAAAATACTAATCAGTCAGTAATAAATAAATTATTTTACTACGCTAAATCAGATAGCAATAATCTTCGCAGTTTACTGCGCTATTTAAGTCATTGGGATGTTATATTCTAAAGCAGCAACGCCAAATATATTTTTTATAATAAAACTGAAGGTCAGTTGACACGCGAAACCGATATATCACTTTATATCGGTTCTGCTAGTCTACTATAATATATAGATACAATACTCGCCAAACTTTAAGACCGCTTTGATCTGTACACAGGGAGCAGTACTCAATTTTTAGTTTCGTTAAAGCAATGGAAGCCGTTCTATATTGTATAGGTATAGGCAAGATAGTGGACAATAAGATTGAGACGAGTACTGTACTACTACACAAAGATATGAAAGGTGTCTTTCAATTATATTAAAGCCGCGAATCCAAATGCACTACCTACTCGAGCGATAACAGTTTTGTTTAAATCAAATAGTTAACCTGCCTTAGAAAGAACTTAATGTAGTGCTATTTTGAAATTAACTCTGACACCACAATAATCTGTTTACACATTTACAGATTACTATGAAATTAGATAGGAAAAAATGTTATATAAATTCATGTGTTCGCATTAAAATTGCTAACTAATAAACTTTTAAATTATCATGACAAAAAAGCAGTTGAAATCATCAATAGTAGTTCCCAGTATTTTTGAAATACGTTTGACCTGATGTATTATATTTAATTTTATTGTAGTATAGATTTTAGTACTATGCAATAAAAAGTAATTAAATAAACTATATTTAACTAAAAGTGTTTTATTGCAACCTAATCTATTACATTCTTTCCTTTTCAACACTAGTCACAGAAAGCTCAAGGTAACCAAACCAAAAAAAAAATTAAGCAAAAATTAAACCAACGACTAAAAAAAACATATACATCGTTTGTATGTTTATCATTATTTATTCTTTTATATGACAATGATGTATATTAAATTAACACCTGCTGTGGGGAAGCTAAGCATGTAACGATAATAAAATCTGCTTACCTGTATTTATCTTCCTTGATAGTTAATTTATGACCTATTATGGTCCTACGTCAAAAAATGTATTTTTGACTAAAATATAAACGATTAAAATACAAGTTTTGCAGTAATCATGGTTAAATTTTTGGCGTAAATTTAGTTGAAATATATGACATATTCTGTGATAGCGTAATAGTGTGCCAAAAGAATAAAGTCCAAGTCTCCTGTTTATAAAAATATATTGTGTCACCTGAACACTGTCAACTTGTCATGTCGTTTAATCGTTGCTCGTTCAATCAAATTAATCGAAATCGACGATTCTCTTTGGTTTGTACTATTGCAGTTTTAGATTGCTTAATTGAATCGTTAATTTTGAACTGTGTTATTAAAACGTGAGACATAATTCAATGTAATATGTAAATGTTAAATTAGAATCGTTTTCGATCAATTAATGTGATTTAGCGGTCCTGTGGCAGGTGAGTAATGTTTTTATTTTTTCATAAAATATATTTTACAATGATGTTTTTATTTACGTTTTTTATTTTACTTTTCACATATGTTATTTATTAGATGCTTATGCTGTGTATCTTATGAGATTTTTTTTTAATTACGCACCAGCTTAGAGAACAATGGGAATATTGTGTATTGTTTTCCTTATGTGCTTATAAAAGTGGCACCAACCTATGAATGCGTCTAATTTATCATGTCAAGTCGTACACATTCTGTATAAAGGTAACATGTATGAGAATATATATATCAAATATTCCTAATCATTATTATGAGAATATCTACCTACCTTCGGTGCATACATTTATTAATGATGTGACTGAAATTGTTTTTGTTTTATACTTATATTTACGTAACTATTTTCGTTGATGTAACGCAAAATATTGCAGCCTTATTAAAATATATATAAAATTTTCTTACATAGTTCTAACTAAATTAATAATAATGGAAGTTGCAAAGTAAGTTTCTCCAAGCATTAACTTAGTATGAATAATTTATAATTTTAATTATTCTTCATTATAAATGACTAATCGATGAGAGTTTTGTGAAATACTATTTTTAAAATAAATAATAAATTATTATACTCTAACAAAGTCCCAACATAGTGTTTTGAGCTTGTGAGTTTATGAACATACATAAATATGTTATAAAATCATTTTAAACTGAAAATAATAATTTAGCTGTCTTATAAATTGTGCCCCAGCAAGAAATGGAAACTGGAACACTGCTTGGCAGGAAGGGTCACTAATAATTGGTCTAAAAGGTCATCAAAAATGACTTGTTAAAGACACCACAAGTATTATGTCTAATAAAGTTATCTCTGGTTCATTTCACTCATTTCTGGTACATTTTATTCCCATTTTAAAGTTAACACAGTTGATTTATCTAACTCAATTATTATATGTATAATATACACATAACATTATTAGAGATTTCAATTACATTTAAACAAAAAAATGTAATATCATAATTTTTATATATTTGTGTTATTACTACCTATGACTGTGGGGCTTAGGTATCCTTTCAGAATGAGGACATTTGGTTAGTAAAGAGTGATAGAACTTTCACAATTTTGGGAACATTTTGTAGCATAAAATTTATATGACATCAAAACTAAGAAGTGTGTGCAGAATTTAATTCCAAGACTCCTATGTGGGTGGCTGACTGAATACAAGGCTATAATACTGCGTAACAAAGATCTTGTTTATTTTTACAGAATAGGAGTAACCTTGTCATTTGCTAAAGCTCAATACTCACTAAATTGCTAATCAAAATTAATTGATGAATACAAAAATAGGATATTTAACTACCTTCCTCTTTATAAGCGGTAGTTAAAATTGATATGCACATGATTAAAATTCTGGTGTTGAAATATCTTATTGAAGATGTTATGTCGTGTTGTAAGAGCCCAGCACAGGGATAACAAATTCTACTGCTATGCATGAATGCCTTATCAAAATGGGAGGTATAAAGCGTCCCTTTCAGGAGGGTGTACTTACACCCTGAATTACTTTGGTTATTTAAGAATTACGAGTACAATGTTTTATGTACCTCATTGTACCAGTGGCAGTTTGAAATCATAATAACTTAATGTACTATGACTCTGAAATGTGCAGTGAGCTGTGTTTAACATGCAAAAATTTGAGATGGTTTTCTAAATGCATGTCAAATTTAGTGAGTAACAGAAATGTGCGAACCTATAATAGTTCCATTGTATGTCCAGGCAGGTAAAGATGGTCTCGATTTACAGTATAACCACATCACTATTTTAGCTTACGAGATCTTCACATTTAGAATTATTCTCTACTTAGTTTGCTCTGTTTTATCACTGTCCTCTGTCAGTCTGCAGCTGTCTCGCTGCTGCAAATCAATGCATATGCGTGATAACCAGAATAACTCCATTAAAATAGGTTTACAAATACAATTGTCATAGATAAACCTATTCGGTGAATTTATATAATAGAGATCAGAAGTATGAGGACATATTTATGACAAGATTTGGTTCAGTGAGCGCGATATTGCGCAGTTATACAATACGGGAACGCTCATAGATCTACTTTTATGTTGCTATCCTACAGATGAGTAAACAGGCAATCTAATGCTGAGTGGTCATGGCCCTTCATAGACATGTGAAACATCAAAAGCATTACCGGCCAAGTCGTGCAAGTAGAACCAGCTTTTTAATTAGTCTTCCGAAATGTAATTAAATTAACTTAATAATTAATGTTTGATTTGAGAATCATGTATCAAGGGAAATTAATAGCTAAGCAGGCAGGTAAAGAACTCTGCCACTGCGCAGCTACTACTACATAGCCCTGTGAAATTCAAGAAGCCTAACGCTGTTGCTTCGCGTATTGTTAAGCAATGTGCACCATGAGTTGGGATATTGACACGTGGTTTGTTCTTTGGGTAAAACAAAAGACGGCTTTCAGCAAATACGAGTTCTGAATTCGATATAATATTTCTTTTAGAAGCCTCTTGCGGAGGTGTGCGTGTGAGCGCTAATTAACGTTATTAACGAGATGTGCGTTTGTTATAAATATGTATTGTTGTAACTGCACAGTTAACGCGACCTTCAATCTTGAACTCAAATGTAAACATGATTACTGAGTCATTAAACTGCATGTTCTGTGACTCAGACCCGTTGCCTCGTTCATACATACTTTTAGATACCTACTTGGCTTCGATTTTACAGCAGTTCACTCCAGAGATTGTTTCTCTTCGTAATTGAGGAGACCTGGAATATACTCCATGACGTTGTGAGCGATGCGGCGAAGGAATTAGAGGCCTACGATTGTCGATGGCTATCTACCGGTAGTAGTTACCGTACCGAAAGGTGCATATAACATAATTATTTTTTTATTTTGACAACCTTAACGTTCAATCGGTAGTGAACCTTCCTATATATATTTAGATATTCGTTCATTTTTGGTTCTTAGGTTTTTGTGGTATGGAATGTGAATGGAGAAATATCTATACACATAATAAAATTCTTAAAAAAGGGGCTTTACCTTTGAGGAGAAGAAACGGCGAAAGAAACTCCTCAGCAGTTCTTTTAAAACAACACATGACAATTACTAAATAATTGTTAAGCTGCGCGGAACTGGTTTCTGCACTGTTATTTCCAGGAATCCATGTCATTAATATATTCATCGATACCATAATATCCTTAACTATAAGCTGCGCTTTATGCGTCGCTTAGAGGGTCCAATGGGTAACTGACGTGCCAACTTTGGAACCTTATTGTAAACAGAAACTCCAAGTTTCATAAAAGAACGCTGAACCTTTTGAAGGCGATATGAAAACGTAACCAAACTATGCCTATTTCTTGTATCACGAATGTGTGTATCACTTTTGTGCTTGGACATATATTTTTTTATAAATACAGGTACAGTCAAGTTAATAATGTTTTAACGGAATTACTTTAGTATTATCGAACTGTCAACCCTGACGGACATCAACGTCGTTCGAACATCACTCTAGATAACAGCAAACACTCATTACCTCGTTAGGTTAGCCGTTGGACCTGACTGTGGAATGTGTTTGTAGCAAGTAGGTCTAGCTAGTTTTTGCCCGCTAATCGCTGTACCAGTGCGTCTTGTAGGCTACTGGGTCAATGTAGGTAACTTGAAGTTAACAACATCCTACGACGTGTGGTAACCGGAAACGATCTTCTATGACGACAATGACGGACTATATGGTCCAATTGCTGGTAATGTAAATAAATTGTGGACCTAAGGGTAGGATTGGATGGGCGACTAGTGCCAGCATTTTTCTTTTAATAGCCTATAAAGGCCGTCTTTCGTAAATAGTCGCAACTATCTATACTTCTGTAATGCTAAAATGTATCATCAATTCGTTACCGCCCAGGTTGAAGGCCATATATAATGAATATTTAATAATTAAGTGGCGGGGGATACTTCATACACAGAAACCTTTTGTACATTACTGGCTCACTTCAGCTTAGAAATTGAGACATAGGTGAGATATAAATGGCTAGGTGAATAGCTTTTGTCCCAGAGATTACTTTCCTTATATACACAAAGTCACAAAATTCACACTCTCATTACAATATTAGTATAGATAAATAGCCCGCCGTCCCCCTCGGTATGTAAAATTCGGTTTCTAGGGAAACTATTCTAGATTATGACACGTAATATAAATTCCAGATATGCTAAGAATCATCTCAATCTGTTAGGTTGTTCTAGCGTTGTACACGTACAGTGACAAAGGGTACTAGTTAGATTAAAATTTAAAAAATATGTTTGATGTATAGATTCGGCCGAAATACGGTTTTATTATTAATATAGATTGGTGAAAATCACATGAAAATCTATCTAATCTAATATAACCATGTGTAGAAACGTACATACGTTAATAGACTGTTTGTATAGTTCCATATAATACAATTTTAACCGATCGCTTTCTGTACATGATGGATACAATTATAAGAAAAAGTATTATTGGGGGCCTTTATTTTAACACATTAAAACCCAAAACAATAGTCGTTACAATTTGTGTCTGTCTTGTCTGTGTGTTTGTGCGCATTATTCTCAGGGACGGCTTTATGGATTTCTTTATGGTTTTTAATAATTTTTTGCAGTAAGCATCACTTGATATTTTAAGTTTATTTCATTTCAATCGGCCCATAAATAATAAAATTATAAATTAATATTGTAATTTCTAATTAACAGAATGAGAAAAAACCCAGTCGTGAAACATTGCAGGCGCTACTTGTAAGCGTGAGTCGTTGTTTTTCAGAACGGAATATATATTATTTATTATAGATATAGATACCCATATTGACCTTTCGTCGAGATAACATTACCGGGACATATTAGTACTAGTATACCATTAACCTCATTCTGTGATTGTCCATAAGGTTCTCATACCTGTCACTCCTGTAATGGATCAGATATTGCTGGATTGTGTGATGGAGAATGGATTCTACAAAAATGGCCGAATGCTTCCTGTCGTGAACTGGATAAATTAAACTACTTTTGAGTAGTCTTTCTGAAGCCAAGCGATTTGCTAGTTTATACTAAATACTATACTAGCAAATTGCTTTCGTTTTTTTTATAATTTTTATTTTTATAATTTCACTTACGCTTGTCGTGTTTTGCTTTCCAAAAGACGTTACAACATTGAGGAGAAGGAATCGCTCAAGACACAGACACACACACACACGCCAGCACATCTCACACGTAGTTACTGGCGTTGACGATGAAATTTTACATCGCGTTCTACGCAGTTCATACTTGTTAACTTGACAATTTTATATTTCACACGTAACGAATCGCCAACCCTAGTTCAATAGCGATATAAGTAATTGAGTACGCAAAGGCAGTCAGTCAGTCAGTCCGCATTCAAGGCCAACTGACCTGGGCCACGCCAAGTTGTGTATGCGTTGGACAGATTTATTATAATTCATATCGTACTTATATTGTGGTAGTGAAAGTATGTTTGTTTACGATTGTCCTTCGACTCTCGGAGCTAATATAAATTTATTTCGTTTATGTCGGCGCGCCTACCGGTTCCTGCTAGGCAACGTTTGCAATGCACGTGACGTAATCTTAATACTTCTATTCACTGTCATTATTGTTTTAGCTCTTTCTGTGATTTTGTTAATATTGAAACTGTGGTTACTGTAAACAAGTAAAATATTTTAACAAAAAAAACCTCTTCAAATTATTTCAATGAATTTCATGATTTCATCACGTATTTTTTAACTTCAGAGTCATTTATTTAAAAATTAAGTGGGATCAAACGGGGATTTTCTAAATCGATTAATAAATAAGGTAGTTGTGAGTACACATTTTCCTCACGATATTTTTCTCCACCGAAGTAATTGATAACTAATTTATAATAATAATAATAATAATATGCACTTATTTCAATAATCAGAGATGCGTACAAGATTCCAACTCGCATTGCTAGTACGCATGGTATACTCGGAAGGTGTAAATGCATCTAACACGTAAGTAAGCTCGCTGTCTACTTCCGGTATCGATAAAAACCTCAGTATTAACAGCTATCAACTTCGCATGAGTGACTCCACGATCTAACATTTAAATATTGACCGTGTAGCTGTATCATATTTAACTTACACTTACTACGTTAGTCACAATGCCACGAAGGCCGTGGGCGGTAACTCAATTGCAATCTGATGCAATCTCTGTGTCTTATGCCTCAATTAAGTATTTCTAATAGCTTTTTGTTAAAGCACCAGTAAAGTAACCCTCGCCCGGCTTCTTAAAATTTAATCATTTCGTTCACATCAAATCGCAACGCCAATTGTCGGCGGACGTTACTAGTGGACGTAACTAACAATTACCATTCGTTTATTCCATATTGAGCTTTCGTATGTAAAACAATGTGTGTTGGTGAAAGTCGAATGGGAATCCACGCTGCAGGTTTTAAGATTAATTTTATGTACTCGTCATTATAAGGCTCTAACAATCCACTGCTGGTCATAGACATCTCCCAAACGCTGACGTGGCCCGATCTGCGGCTCTTCTCCAGTCGCTGTTCACATCTATGTATGTATTCGTAGCTCGTTTACGCTGCAGCACAGACATTTAGTGTTGTATTTAGGTTTAGTTTAGCATAAACTTAGGGTGTACTGTATCGTGTTTGTATTAATTGTGATTTTTTTTTCTCTTTTTTGTGTATTCTATTACGTTCAGCTGCGGCGTTTACACTGCGAATAAACAATTTTCAATTTCAAATATTTACATAACTGCTTGCATGCTGCTACTATTAAAACAAAAAGAAGTGTCAACGTAAAGTTAATCGCTGACTATTGAATTATTTTGTATTTTTGTATCCGTATTTGTATTACTTGTATTACGTCCTCGGTTCTCTTTGGAGACCTCCGCGGAAGCAGATCCATGTTCCGGGATGAAAAATATCTTTGACTATAACGCAGAATATAAGTTCCAAATATCCATTCAATCGTCCCAAATCTGTGTTTATAGGTATGCACAGACATACGCCAGTCTAACAAAGTATATTTAGGCATCTATAAAACAAAGTGTACCTACCTTGTAATTTCCAAACATATATTACACGTGCTGATTCAGTCCCGTCACAGTTAAACAGTAGGTATAAATATTTAATGTAACGGTCAGCTTCAGGACGAATCGCGCTTCCGCTTACGGTATTATAAACGTCACAAGTGACATTGGTAATATTTACCATCTCTTCGACTGTCTGTTGGAATGTGTGCTTTGAATTTGATCGTACATTTTTATCATGTAATTTGCCGCTCAATTACCTTTTTTTGTATTATGCACGTAATTTTTTGATTCGACTACCGTTTCGAATAGATGCTTTATGCGATTACTGTTGGATTTTTACCCTATTTTGTAAGAATGCCAAAATTGCTCTTTCTCAATCTTTGCTCCTACCAATCCTCGACTATGCAAACATTTGTTATCTAGATCTAACTGAAGAGCAACTAAACAAACTTGAGCGACTCCAGAGTTTATCAATACGATTCATATTTGGGATACGCAAGTATGATCATATCTCCAAGTGTCGT
>DWPT01006796.1:0-11220 GCA_018251895.1 Agathymus mariae mariae
CCTTTGGTCTTGCTGATGTCCATGGGCGACGATGACCACTTACCATCAGGTGGCTCGTCTGCTCGTTTGTCGGCTATCATAAAAAAAAGGAAAAAATATGGCGTAAAAAAATAAAATAACTTTCCTTTTTCTTCTAATGAACCATTTTAACAACAATATTTACGTTACAAAAACCGTTTATCTATACTATTATATCAATCTGTAGAATCTGTTTTTACATTCAATTTTTGACAAACTTCATTATAAATACTCGGTATATGACTCACTGACGGTATATCTGTTTGTCTATATGTCCCGTTATGACACAAGAACGGCTTGTCGTTATGTAGTGAGAATACGTGAACGCGGAGATGAAAGGCTATACAAAATATCAATAAATCACATGATGTCTAATGTAGGCAAAAAACATAAAATTTTGAATATTCGTGTATACATATTTAATTGTTCAACTCAAAGGAAGTCGGAGGGTGTTATTTTATACATATATATGGATTGACGGCAAGCATTGACAGCATAAAAAATTGTTGAGCAAATGGTCGTCTAGGACAAAAAGCCTTGGGGGCCTCTGTATTACAAATTGAATCTCGAAAATACCTTTTTTGCCAACATGTAGAAGCAGGTTGAAACATGTGTGCCGATTTTATGGATTTCGAGTTTTCTCGATGAATATTATTTGTATTTTATCTTTCTTGTCTATGTATATATGTTTTTCTCTTTTTATATATACTAGTGGTAATTTTATAGTTTTAACATGAATCTATAAGGAAACGCTGTCCAAACGTCAAACACAATTCATTCAAATATGTGCATACGGATTAGGTACATACCTATAATAACAATAGATACTTTACACTTTTATCGACAGATGTCACTAACCTACACACCATGCCACAAATTAATTTAAACCAATAATAATATTCTAAATGATAGCTTTCTGTATATGAACGATATACGAGAAAAACATTATTAGGGGACTTTATTAACACAACAGAACCCAAAACAATAGTTGTTAGAATTTTTGTCTGTTTGTCTGTGCGTTTGTTCCCGCTAGTCTCAGAAACAACTTAACCGATTTCGTTTTGGTTTCCACTAGTGTATTGCAGTAAGCGTCACTTAATACTTAAAGTTTGTCTCATTGCAATCAGTCCATAAATAAAAATGTTATGAATTAATCCAGAAAAATACTGATGCTTAAAGTAGTTTTTCTGAAGCGAAGCGAGGGCATTTGCTAGTTATAGTATAATAAAACTTAAATAAACATATGTTATATATTTATTGAATAAATAAAAAGATGCCAAAATAAATGTATTTTAAAGCACAATAGAATAGACCATAAACAAAAGATTGTATGAGTGCAATATATTAGTGAAAACCAGAACGAAAACGGTCAAGCCGTTTCTGAGATTAGCGGGAACAACTAATTCTAACAACTATTCAGAAATCTACATTTGAGTTCATATACCTTTTAAAACACTAATTTGATTCACATTTGTATGTTTCTTACATTTTGTCGTATATAAACTGTTGTCTCTGCTTTAAGTGGGTAACAATAGAAAATTAATATTTTTATAGTGAGCGGAAAGTACATGACTTTTTCCTTCTTATGGAAATGATCTCTGAGAATAGCATAGATAATTATATCCCAACGATTACTAGTACATCTCCAAGGTCCATCTCTTTATACACATAAATATATGCATATCAATCCCGCAGTGAACTGAGCACAGCGTCGGACGTCATTCAACTCTCTCGTTATTGTTACATTAAACTGAATACAGCCTTCAGAGTAGGTACTTGTACATGTATATACTGAAAATGCGGCCCGACTACACTCCACTCCCATTGAAGTTATGACGAACTTAAAATTCATTTTTCGATTTTTATTTCTAAAAAGAAAAAATACAACGAGACGCTGCCTTCACGTATAGTTGGAAAATGTACATTTTGAATTGAAACTAAGTAATTGCTAATAAACTTAAAATGCAGTATAAGATACCGTGGGTAACTCTTTAAATAAACTGGTAACCCGCAACAGCTTCGTTTCTCATGTATTCATATGACCTTCACGTCCACAAAGAGTTCCTGCACCTCGTAATATGTGTTGCTGGTTTTTATCAGGCCTATCATAAATTTTACATTGTTCCCCATACACCATACACCTAAAACTATATCGAAAGCCACTATTAATAAAAATTACACGAATATTCGTGCTGTTGTTATTAAAGTTATTGAGTTCCGAGGCTTTGTTTTATATTATAAAGTGATAATAATAATATATATGTATATATAAATATTTTTTTATATGTACATATTTCCTATGTAGCAAAAAGAGAACTCTTCTCAATTATAGTAACATTGCATATTTTACATTCATATCATGTACCAAATGTAACAATTCATATTTCATTATCTGTGTATTATTTACGTATCTTAGCAAAATTTATTGTACCTACTTAGTAAAATTTTCATAGTGAATTGTACCGAGTGGCATACCTACATGGCAGGCCAATGACCATTTACCACGGAAACCACTACGTAACTTGCCAACTGGAGCAAAAGAACGTTCCAATAAATGATTTTGTCAATAACTGCCATCCAAGTGACTGACACACTACATACAAATTTCTCGATCGAAACAATCGACAGGACATAAGCCGTATGTTGACATAGGGCTCAGAGGCTCAGAGCCTTGTGTAATATGCCATTACGAGTAATCACTTCATGGTACCTTGACTCGTAGTTCACGTTAACCAGACATTAAGCTATCTCGGAGGTTTTCGACAGCACAAAAGTTTGGTCTTTAACTTGGTCGATTCGCAACGTAGTTTAATACGTTTATGTAAAAATAGACGGATAATGGGATGACAGAAATAACAAATAAGTTATTAAAAAGGATACTTCCTAACTACGGACTATTAAATTAAAATCCAAACGTGATAGAAATCAATATGAAACGTCGCTATAAAAGTATTCAATACCCGACCGCCCATGACGGCATTTAGCTGTGAATACCATGAAAACGATTTTACGATTCAGCGAAATTGCCGTTAAGCTTTCGCATAGTCAAGCGAGGTTCACGTTTGGATGGTAATTATTTTATAGAGGAAGTTCGTGTATTCATTAATCACCCTTTTGTCGGCTTTTTTAACATAAAACTCAACAAATGATTTAATTAGCAACAACGAAAAAACTATCTGTTACTTATTGACTGAACGCAGATGGTAGCAGAATTAACTAATGGAATAAGACGGATACCACTTATTCACTACATAATATAAAAAGTGTTATTGGGATCTTTGTTATGTTTGAAAGATACTCGAATTTCTGCTTGTTAGACAGGATCCTTACCAACTGGTCCACAAGGGTCTAAACCAGCCACTGACATGTTTCTTGGGCTTAGTCCACACATGCGCTCACGTCGGTCGTATTATTTAATAACATTTACAGTACCAATTTTTATTCAGTTTTTTATCGAAAAATTTAGCGAACCATCATCGCTAACATAAAGGTAATAAACATTTGAGCACATGTTTATAGTTTTAAAACGACTGAGCTTGACAATTAATGAATATAACATGTTCTGAATATTCTGCAAAATTATTAGAAGATAGAATACTATACAGAACAATACTCGTCACAAATCTATGACTTCCTTGTTTTAAATTCCTACTATTAGTTTACAGACTCTATGTAAACTAAAATTTGCAAGCGTTAATAAAATACTTTTTAGAAGAATATAAATGTAGAAATATAATTGAATCGTTGTAATTTTTTAATTAAAGTAGTAATTCACTTTAAAAATTTACTTGTTTTCATTTCGTTTATTTTATTTCTTTGTTTTTGTTCATCAAACCTCCCCTTCTAGTGATGTACCTAGTTAAACAAAGGACAAAGTGAAACATCCATCGTCTTGAAGGTGACCTTAACGTCTCCAGTTTAATAGTATATGTGCATAGAGGTATGATTTTTTATATACCTCTCTAGCCACTACACTCCAACTAGAATCGACTGGGAAATATTTTTAACTAGTTAAAAAGCGAATCCCGTTTTCTTCTTAGAGGTGAGTGATACTGTTATCGTTAAGCGGTGACCTTAGCAATACGCGTAAGCTTTATTAACATGTAAAATCCGACTGTACTTGGTGAACAATCACTTGCTTAAGGTTTACTTGCCGGTTACTGGTCAGATCTTTTTTGCGAGTAGTGGTCTGCAGTTTGTCCATTCCCATGGTTGACTCGCATCACTTAGGTAATGGAATAATCACTGCGAATTTGATTGATGCGATCAACGTGAGAACAAATTGGTAACCGGAGCTTGGGAGAGAGTACACAGAGTCGAATTTGAATTTTCAAATGGAAACAAAAGCTTTTTGCAATATCAGTAATTTTGTCAGCAACATTTCAACAACGTCAATAAGTAATTCATTTATATAAAACCAGTTGTTTTTTAATCTATATAATTATGTACAACACACTGCTTTGAAATTCGATAGTATTAACTCGAAATAAGGAAAAAAATTACAGCCCTGGAGATTCAAATAAATTTAAAAGTTGAAACTTATTACAAGATATTTTTATTTCCTGATGTTAGTAATGAAAGGTTGAGTTGAACAATTAGCTCTTATGCGATAGTTACAACATACTGATATTACGTCAAAAAGTTAAATTTAATAAGTAATAAATAATTTGGCTGGAGTTTCTTTGTCATTTTTTCTGTTCAAATCAAAGTAAAGAAAATCAATTTGTCTAATGCATCAAGATTATTAGATAAAATTTAGTTACATATAAAATCGAGACATAAATAGAGCCGTTCGCGACGAGAACGTGCCTGTGACCTATCTCGTAGCGGCCGGCTCGTCAGACAGGACCTCGGATAGGTCTTCAACTGGTCCGACGAACCGACTCAACAACAACATGAGTAACCCGATAAATACCTATAGTTATGTACCCGGACACTTAAGAATTATTCATGGCGACATAGCATATAACTAAATGTCAATGTAAATTTATGACTTAATCCGGCACTGGACAACATGTGTATTGTTCGGGGTCCTTAAACAGATAGCTCTTAATTCAAAGCCGAATTACATTTGCGGTTATGTGATGCGGGTTGTTTGCTACTCTGTCAGAAAACATACATATTTAGTTTTTATTATCTTATAGTAAATATTATATATAACTCAATGTATGACCTTGACATGACTAGTAATAATAATAAAATCAGTTTATTACCAAAGATAATGACAAGTTTACAAAAAGAGAGATACAAATAAAAAAATATCATAACTATCTGAGGCAATGGGAGCTGGCTCAGCTGTTTGCTTACTCGGGACTAAGGTCCCAAAGACGAGCTGGTTTTCTGCCAGTCCCTTCTCCCAAGGATGTTTTATGAGAGATGAAATGGTCTGCCCCCCAGCCGCCAGGTAATAATAACATTTGTATTAAAGAGAAAAGGAAGAAATTCATAATAAAAGGTTGAAAAACTACTCTTGCGTTTGCGTGTGTGTGTGCTTGTGTACATGTGTGTGTTCTGTGTTCTCTTATAAATGAGATATGTATGAGAGCGGTTTTCGAATTATGCAAAAAAGTATTTTAATTTTAGGCATTTCCAGTGTGTGCCCCAAGTGTTCTGCAGCAAATTGTTTCCTAAGCAATGTAGCTCTATACTTTGCTTTAAAACTGTTTATGTTACATTTTATTAGAAGTGAAGGAGGCAGGTTATTCGATATTTTTGTTGCAGAAAACTTGAAACAGCCCTTAAACCGTTCCGACCTATGTTTTTGAAGCTTAAGCCCGTTCGCACATCTTCACGACGATTTCTCAATTAGTGATCATCGAGCCAGTTTAATTTTTCAAAGAGATACTCAGATTTTTTTCTCCATACGATTCTTATGGCATTCAGCTTATTTGAATCAAATATCAATGCATAATCTTCTTTACACATCGTCAAGTAGCTAAAGAAGAATAAAATCTTATCACACGACTCAGGTTAGCGTAACATTACAACCTTTTCCACCACGCACAAAAGTGTGGCCATGTCTCTAAACCGTAACTTCAGTACAGCGACGCACATCATGTACATTTGAAGATCAGTCACTGAAATTAGAAATTTCTTGCCTATATAGAGTAACATGAATCTAGTGCATATTCTCATCTACCCCATAGTTGATTATAGTGATGATATTGTCTTCGTGCTTATAACTTTGTGTTCAAAGTAAGAAAGAAAGAAAGAAAAGAACGGCAAAAGGCTTATATCACCTAATATCCATAACATGTTAATTCTGACAGTTTCTAACTCTAATACTGATGTCCTTGTAGTTAATAATAATGATATGATAATATGTTAATAACAAGAATATGATAGTAGGTGAAAAAACTTCATAGCACATGGTCGCAGACAAAACCACGAACCCTCCTTTTTAGCGTGCCTCACTGAAAGTCAGTTTAATTGACTTCCGATTCGCAAACAAAGACGGTAGTAAACCTTACTTGTATAGACTGCTCGCATAATTTGTGGGTCTAAAAGTGTAGTTAAGTATATGAAGTCGTCTTGAACAGCCCCGTGATGTTTAGAAGTATGTTATTATGTTATAACTGCTAAAAGTTGCACTGAGATGACGAAAAATATAAATCCTTAGATGTATGAAAGGAAAGGTCACACTGTGCCGAACCCAAGTGATTGGGGTGTGAGCCGGGAAACGGAACTGCTGAAAGGTTGATTGGCAATGCATGCTCTTAGTGTGTAGTCAGCATATATGATACAATGGTTTAGTATGGTGAATAAAGAACTAAATCTATAAAATATAGAGAGCGTGAGAGTTTTGTGAGTTTGTATATACGTAAGGTAATCTCCGGAACTACGGCATCTATGTGAAAAATTATTTTACCGTTGCAAAGGTACATTATTATGGATGAACATAGGTTATAGAATTGTTTACTCCAAACGAAGTCGAGCCGGACCGCTAGTATACATATAAAAGCATATATATGTAAGTATATGACTTTCGCCTCACCCACCTCAATTTGTCTTTGTGCTCGATCCGTGTATATCTACCGCTATTCATCTCCCTAATGACTATAGGTACACGGCTCCATTGGAATTGCTTCTACATATATTTCAAAACTTCATATTCTTCATCTACTGTTTATGCTAGCTTTTGTTCAATTTTAATGTCTATTCAATTTGAATTAATGGAATGATACCTTAAATAAGAATGGTTTTTTTAACTCTATCGAACACTGAAAATCATATTAGATGAAAACAATACCACAGTTAGTTTTTAATCGTATTAAATCATTGAATATGAGAATAATGATGAAATTGGAATGGGAACGACATCTTAGGAATTAATTTTTATCTCATAAAAAATAAAAATTATCAATTTGAATTTGAATTTTCCAATACATACAGTCCCTTACACTTATCTGTTCCAGTGGTAGACCGTGTCAATGATAGAAGGATAAGTCCAGTCGTCCTCATCTATCATCTATCTACACATACATAATAAAATTCATAAATTTAATAAAATAAAAGTGGTAATTGCGTAAATCTAGACATATAACTAATAAAATTCATACTGATCGCTTTCTGTACATGAACGATATACGATAAAAATTATTATTAGCGGCTTTTATAAACACAATAGAATACAAAACAATAATTGTTTGAATTTTTCTCTGTCTGTTCGTTTGTGCGCTCTAATATCCGAAACGGCTGAAAGGATTTCGTTATGGTTTTCACCTATGTATTGCAGTAAACGTCACTTAATACTTCAAGTTGTTTCATTTCAATCTATCCATAAATAAAAAAGTTATGAACTAATATATTTGTTTCTAAAACCCAGCCTTAAAATAATGCAGATGCTATTTCTAAGCTTATGGTATGGCATATGGAGTTTTTCCTATCAAGGCACCTCCTCACCTTATTTGACCGCGACCACTATGCAACTATGCAACTACATGAAAAATACTTCGTACCTTCATACCCGTATCACGAATACCTGTATCATCCTCAAAATTTGTATCAAAAATTACCAATGATATAAGTTTGTACCCACTAATCATAAAAGGTTACATATGATAAAAATTAGTCTTGCTAGTAGTAGTATTGCGTGTGAACTGTGGTCTCAGCGATGGAAATCCTTCACACCCTTTGTCAGCTTACACTCCTCTCCATAATACCCTGTAATAACGATGCTTGCATCGCAACAACCCCACTAGATTCTTTTCAAAGTTATCGTACTGTAGCAAAACGTACTCAGTGGATATTGCTCTTTGTCATAACGTATGGAATCAACATTTCTTCGCAATTTTTAGTAAAGAATTCTTTTGTAGTTGTTTTATTACGTCATAACTTCTATTATAGCCGTTTTGATACATTTTTATTGTAACCAGTCGACAAAGGAGCAGATGAATCTGATGGTAAATGGACACCGTCACTAACACTCCAGTAACATCAAAGGCATAACCAAAGTGTTGCCAACCTAAAAGGAACCAGGAGACCGGCATTGTTACTGACTCGCCGTCACTGCGACCGAAACGGATAAAACGGGATAATACTGGATGGTCAGCGATTTTCAAAAGGTCCCTCCTTGGCTTTGACTCAAGTTTGGATAGAAACTCTTACAACCCATCACACACACCCCAAACATTCACAAACAAAAGCAAAAAGTACTATGGTCTGTAAAAAAAGATCTGAATCATTCACATTCAATTCGGACTTGATAGAGATTTACAGAGATTTAGGTAAGTAGGTTTGTATTCATATGGTATGACTTGGACAACATAATACAGAAAAAATAATGCATAGTTTGTAACATAGATAAAAAGAAATAAACGACAATTTACCGTAATCCACATTTTAATCTGCTTGTTGATTTTTTGTTTGAAGAAAACCGATTTAAAGAATTAAAATATGTTCATATCAATGTTTATATAGGTATTAGTAGAAATAATTTTTCATGAACTTAAGTACTTAAATATATGTAAGTTTGATGTAAGTGTTACCACCTGACCATGGGATGATAAATGGTCCCAGTTGCCCAAACATATCTTCAAAACCAGGAGCCCACCTACGCGTTGCCGGCCAAGAAGGAAGCAGTAAATAATCATCATTATCACAATTATAACCCATAATTTCCCCACCGCTGGGCTCGGATCTTCTCTCACAATGATGACTTAAGACCAAGTACGGTTTAGCAGACTTCACACACCTTTGAAAACATTAACGTTTTCCTTCTCCGAAGAAGGTGATAATTATTTTGCAGTAAATAAACCCGCTTTTTAACTGGATCTCCAGCACTGCACCCGAAACATAAAAAAAAATGACAGTAAATTTTTCTGAAAGAGAGAAATACCACCACCTACCAACCACGCTAGGAGGTGTAGAGCTCAGCTACCTCCAAAATTCGGAATCCCACGTCATTGCTCGGTTCGTTGTCCAGCAGTGTGCACCATGAACAAGGAAAGTTAGCTTGGACTCAAGCATAGTATAAATAGTAGAATCCATCGCAAAAACTATACAAGTCAGTAACATAAATTTTACCAGAGAATATTCTTCATTCTAAAAATATAAATTCTTCATCCACGTCTTTTTTACTATATCTCAATCATTTTATTGTGTATCAAAAAAAATATTGTTTTAACTGTCGCTTCAGAGGTATTTTGTCTTCGCATCTGCAAAATATATTTACCCGCCAGCTACAGCTTTACCTCATTTGTTTGGGTCTTGTTCGTTCTGAATTTACGTAAGATATTTTCTGGAATACGTTACATTTTTTACCCTACTAACAAATTGTGTAAAGCGAAATATAAAAGTTCTAAAAGTGCCTTTTAGCATACCGTAGCGACATCTGTGGAGAGACGAATAAATGTAAACAGTCCGTTATAAAAAAAAATATTCATGTTACTATTAGACAGACATGTAAACAGCGAACGAACGTACAGACATATGTAATATCACCAACAACTTGCCTCCCAATAACGAGTCTAGTCTAGTAACTAATGTGTGTGTAATGTTTCTTGTGTGCATACAGTATTTTTCCTAAGTTATCCATATAGTTATATCGAGAATATAATACTCCAATTAATATTACGATCGCTCGAATGGTTAAATTCTTATTTATTTTGATGTCTACACATATACATCGTGTAAGATATTTTAAAGGTTTTCTGGACGTTTCTTACTCATGCATGTTGTTAAATTTATATAAGAGGCATACCTCCCTGCAACCGTCGAAAATTATTGAAATGGTTGTTACCCTATTTCGACAAAAATGCTACTCTGTGGGTTACTACATGCTTGACGATGCGTCGGTATCGCCCCTGATTTTCTGGATTTACATGAACAGCATTGATAATGAACCCACAACTAACCCTTTTGCTCAATCAGATTAAACCTTCAATTAAAGTTAAAATATTGCTCTGAGCGAAAAAACAAACTGGTGAATTGAAAGCTTAGGTCAATGACATTGTTATTACGTAACGTATTTACACAGCTGTTTATTGTTTTAAAGATAAACTATGTTTGAACATGAGTTTCAAACTTATTTATAATTAGCAAGTATACTTTGAAGTGTGAACAGTAAAACATTTTATTGGGGAGATTGTCGTTTGTTCTCACGGACTTCTCATGGTAGGCACTGTCTGTAGCGAGGGCGCAATGTGATTTTGAAAATGTGTACATGAACTAAATTATATTTTGAATTAACTACTAACACGTTAAAAATAGCAAATTTGAGGATTAGGTTTTTTTTAGTTATATGAATAATAAATATATAAATTTATTGTAATTTCATTTAATATTTCATTTTATTTAACTTCATGATCTATTTATCTGGTCCCGATTATTTCAAATATTTCTGCACGGAATTTCAAGTGGCTTTACCATTAGATAAAGTTATTCGCGAAGAAGATAACTTTATATAACGACTGATAAAAAGGTATTGTTTTCTTAAGCTACGCCTAGCTATCTATTACACTAATTACGGTTATTCTGAGTTGTTCTGAAATTAAAAGCAATATTTGTAGCCATAAAGCAAGAAAATGAAATAGTAAAAAAGTATTTTCTTATATATTTGCTTTTCAAATCAGTTTTTAAATTTCTAGTTAACATTACATATAAGTTTATTTCAAAACAAAAAAAAATATATATTTTTCATATTACTAACCGCTGATATATAATTTTTAGAAAAGAAAATTTCATTAGAGTTCGACGTGTATA
>DWPT01006797.1:0-11219 GCA_018251895.1 Agathymus mariae mariae
AAGGACTGGAATAACTTGCCCGCGTCGGTATTCCCGGCTACTTACGATGTGGGAGTCTTCAAGAGGAGAGTGAATAGTCTATTATAAGTTAATGCATTCAACATCTTAGACTTTATCACCAGTTACCGTCAGGTGGGATTGTTGTCAAGCATTAACTTATCTTATGTAAAAAAAAACAGGATAAGATTTTCGTCGAAGTCAGACGTCATTATTAAAGTATTTATTTTTCAATTCATTTGAGGCGATATTTTTAACCCTTCAGTTTTAGAACAAATATGTTTTTGATAATTACATTCGTCTTCGTGGACGCAAATCCTTCTGTGTACCAAATTGTCGGTCAGTGTCGATGAGCGAGTCTCCTTTGATTCAAGAGGATTTATGATATAAAATTTGATATATCGAAAAGCTGACGCCTCCTAATCCCAGAAATTTTAAATACATTTGTAAAACCCACCAGAGGAGATTTTGATCTTAGATTTGCGAGAGCATATTTTTATCTCCCTGGTTTTTTCTTCATTTTCACTAAGAAATTTTCGTCGATAAGCTCGTGTGGTTCGCTTTTCGCCTTTGGAAATATTATAGAGGAAATCTTCTTAAAAATGTGTCTTAGAATCATTCGTGCCAGTGACACTGGTAGTATTTTCACGTGAATTTGATTCAGTTATGACTGCAGGTGTATTGATATGTTAATGGCTACGCAATTTCGTTTTCTTCCAGAAGAAAGTGTTTGATTCTACCCTAAGTTACGCAGATTTAAATATAATTTAAGTGTTAGTGGCTTTGTGGCACACTTTGACTTGTAACCAATCAATCTTTACTATTTCTTGTATGACTTAAAAATATCATTCAGGATAAGAAAATACCTACCTTTCGTGGCCATACTCGTATGTAATGAACGTACGTGATTTATTTTTAAAGTTATTTGTGCAAAATGATTCATTTGTTTTATTTACTTAGTTACAACCTACGCCGTACGTTTAGAAATAGCACCAGAATTGTTTTAGTGGATTTTCCAGTTATGTGAATTAGAAATTAAACTTTTTGTGTATCCCTCAGGAAATATCTATATTCTGGTATGAAAAATATTTTATAATATAACGTATAATATAAGTTCTGAAATGTCAAACATCATTCAAATCTGTACAGGTTCTAAGCTGGTTCACACTAACGTTTACGTAGTCAAAAATTAGAAATACATATATTAATTTATAATTGTTTGATTTATCAACGGATTGAAAAGAAACGAACTGTAAATATTAAGTGGCGATTACTGCAATACATAACTGAAAATCGTAACGAAATCGTATATGGCGTTTCTGAAGTTCTAACGACTATTGTTTTGTTTTTTCTCCTTACAGTCCTTTTCGTCATAATTATATCCTTGTACTGAAAACGATCAGTTAGAATTTTATTATATGTATAGATGATGGAGAGATACAAGACAAAATGCTATGAATGAATGAATATTTTAGATTATCGCTTCACTTCACTTCGATGTGAGAGCTTGGATTAAACATTAGTACGCTATTTTCTTATCTACCACTTTTATACAAATCATCGCAGTAAAATTCCTTGGGTCGTGGATATCATGAATAACCAACATCGAAAAAATAGTTGCTACATAGATGTCTTACGGCGTAAAATCGAACCTAGGGAACCGGCCTCAACAGCCAAGGTGACTAGCTACTGAACTACAAATAGTTGTTTCATAGAAATTGTAAATTTCATTCAATCCACGGATTTCCTATTGAGTTTGCGAATGGCATGAGTCCCGTTTCCGCAATACCACCGTGAGCTCTTTATGAATAACAAATCGGACCACGACACAATTGCAAGCGATCGGAATTTTAAATGTTTCTGAACTTTTCAAATCTGAAGAAGGTAATAATAAAATATGCATTAATTATAGTAACAAACTTGTAATGTTTACAATATTTTTTTACAATGTAGATATACTATTTAATAACATCAAAATATTTAATTATTAACTTTTTTGTGTTATAATTTATGTTATGTCAATATCAAATCTAATACTGTCAGAGTTTTGAATTTTAATAATGGGACTATCTTTGAATGAAGTAGAAAAATAAATATTTAGACGCAATTCAAAGGTGTTTTCAAACTCAATGACAAATGACTATTTAGTTGTGAATGAGTGTTTAATCTATGAAATTAGATATACTCTCGAAATAATGATTGAGGATTGGGATAATCTTGTTATTACCTACTTTGTGTGTGGTACCAAATTACATCATGAATTTAGAACAGAATCGGATAAAATATCATGAAATGTCAAGATGTACAAATGTTACATATTGTGTGATTTTAAGAGTCGCCCGTAACACGTGATGCCGATCATGTGTTAATTTTCAGACATTCGAGCTAACTCCGAAGAACTTGAGAGTTCTTGTACAGATGTATAGGTTTCCTTGTAATATTTTTTCTGAAATAATTATAATAACATTATCTTTAAGGATTTTACATATTTTGGAAACACGAAACCCTCATTTCACATGTTTCCTTGGTGCCTGTAGTTTTTCTAAATTGAATGTGAACATATATTACACATTTTACAACAACACTTTACAATTACTGTCTTATCTCCGAAATTACTGAGCCAAAAAAAAATACAGAATGTAAAGATGGAGCTATTGAATTATCATACAAAAACTAAATTCTCTTAGAGACATTAAGAGGACAAGTTTCATATTATTTAGTAATAATATATAAAGTTGTTTATCGCACTGGGAAGTCCCAGGGCGATAAGCAACGAGTAGACATCATTCAGCAAAGTACATTTATGATTTAAATCAGATGCAGAATTTTTTAAACCGAATTGATGGTTTTATATGTATATTAGATTGCCTGTGAAACTTGTAGAAGATCAGCATAAGCTCGGTTCCCTTAAAATCTCTTAAATTCTATGACAAATGACGACCGAGAAAACGAGGGTTGATTAGAATTTTAAACATTTTAGATTTATATATTGCACCCAAGAATCGTGTGTACAGATAGATTAGGTCTATAACAAGACGGGAAAGTCACTAAATCACATCACGAATTTAGAAAAGAATCAGATATAATGTCATGAAATGTCAATATGTACAAATAAATATAATTTTTAATCAAATATCTACTGACAATGACAGATGATATACAAAGTGGTATAGATGACAATATCAAAAAAAAAGCAAAAAACGCCAATAATCCAACAAAAAACAAGTCACGTACAATAAAGTCTTGCTGGAGAATATTGGTGGTTGCAATATAAAAGAATGCTTTAAATCCCTTTCGATTTAGAGATTTCTAGAATCTTATCTGGTTCCGCTAAAGTCGCCTAGACTTCGTCTCTATGAATAATAAATGCATCCGACCATAAGACACAATGAGAATTTTAAATAAAACGGACTTTATACTTGACAACTTGGATCTTATGTTTCGGATTTACAAACGAGCAGATGAGCCACTTGATGGTAAGTGGTCACCATGGCCAATGGACATCAGCAAGACCAAAGATGCGTTATCACTGTAGCGTTGTCGGCCAGGAAATCAGAAGAACGTAAAAAAGAAAGGAAACTACTGCCTCTCAAGCCCCGGCCGGAACACGGCGAGTCGTTTGGCGACTGACATAAGCACGAGGGTGGTAGCTATTCAGGCAGGCTTCACAGAAAGATAACAATATTAATGAATTAGTTATAATACTGATAATATAATCCTAAATAATTATTGGCTTCTGTCGCCTCTTACGACACCCTGTTGTGCCAACATGGGATTAGGGGGATTATTATAGGCCACTACAATACAGCCATATGTTTGGCGTCATTTTATGAGCGGACCACTTTTGAACAAAACTTTCTCCTAGTAATTGAGGTACACTAAGAATCATGTAACCATTTTGCTATCGAGAGCATTGGATATTAATGACTAAACCGAGTATAAGTTCTCATAGCGTTCAAAGGCCGTTGATATAGCTAAAAGATTATTATTTTGTAACCTCATCTATTCATCATCATTCATCAGCTTCTTGAAGCACACTGTTAAACATAGAAATCTTCTAATTGGCTAAAATCTTACCGTTTCTAAATATACCTTCATGGCCACTTGATTTGAGGATACTGAATGTAATTAAATATGATCATAGTAAAAAACTAAGTCATCCCCATTAATATCATTATACTACCTAATACGCTAACAAAGAAGTTAAATTCACAGCCCAGATATACGGGGGACTGAAAAATTCTAATTTAGCAACCTGAATTAAGTTTAAACGTAGGCAAAAGCAGGTGAATGCCCATCGGTGTCGCGACGCACTCTATTATAAATGTATTTTTGAGTGTTCGCTTGAAAATGTTCTGGTGTTCAAAAAGCGATGACGGCATAGCTCAGGTGGCGAAGTCAGTACTGGCAATCTCGCTTTGCTAATGAGATAGCTCAATCCAAGTGTTTCTTCATAAAACTTTAATGCGCCAAACTGCTCCCAAACAATGTCCATTTGACTAATGCCAACGTAAGGATGCGAGCTGTAACCAATTGTGCAATTGTATAGAAATGGTGTTCGATTCAAATCTACACTTGAAGCGTCGCGTCGAAGATTATCTTGGTGTTGATCTCTACGTCGAGCTCTATGATTTCTCATTGCCAACCGGCTTGTGTTGGAGCCAGCCCATACTAGCGCGGCGCTCTTTTTGTTTTTTGTGCGTTTTCTCTTTCTTTTTCGTTCGATTGATTCGCAATGATCCAAAGCCCAATTGCATTACGGGTTTGTTGGATAAAATTAGATCCTCTCCATCACAGCACAGAATTATAAAACGAACAAGTGACCGGTAAACTGAATGTTTCGACAGACTTGACGGATGTTTCAATGTATAACTGTAAAAATAAAAATAAATAACAATTTGTTCTTAAATTAAGGTAATAAAAATAATAAATGAAAATCAAGATTAAATGTTTGCCGTGAAATTTTACTTTTACCTTGACTTCGACTTTTAACTTTGCTTTGATTTTTACTTTATTTTAATGGTTATGCTGCTGTTCGAGGCTGAGATGAAATAAAAAAAGTAATATCATTAAATTCGGTCTAACCGCTCTTGAGTATAAATAGTGTAACTAACACAATTTACGAATATAATTTTTAAAATGGTGTATCGTAGTAAACGTTTACTGTAAAATACAGCATCATCCTCCACGTCACGTGCATTTTCAGCAGTTGGAGCACTACACTTAGTGCGCACTCTACCCATGAGATTATATATTAATATTTTATCTGTGGGTTATATGTTTGAGTACAGAGAAAACAATTATAGTTTAATAGTTTTAACGCGAGTCTTTCGCTCTATTTCACGTCTTGGTTTGAATTTTGCAGGCACCTGTAATTTTTCATAGTTCTGTATTAGAATTTAATCATCACTTACTTTGGTTCTCCACCATTCTGCAGAAACATACACAATTTTATACTAAGTCTAGCAATGGTTCAGGTATGATTACCGGCCGAGGAGGAAGCGAGGAATCCGTTAATTAATTAATTGGATCAGTGACACCGAAATCGAAACACAACAAAAACATTTCATGTTTAGTATAGAGGACATGTCAGGTGGGTACAAAAACTCCCATAAGGAATTCCGCCGGAGTTAAACTGTTGATGCCTAGCTAGATCGTAAAGAGGGAAAACCAGGCTCGATTGTTTTTGCCACTGATCAACAGGATACACCGGGAACAGGATGAATTAACTAGGTCTCAAGCTGGACCAAGCTTTGAATGGGGACGTCTCGATTAGACTTTCAACTAATCTACCTCCCTGTCTGATTTATGCATGAATAAAATGACATTAAAATTTATTTTAGGATACTTCTCAATGAAATTTTCTATTCCACAGTTAAAACTACTCCCAAACCATAAAAAAAAACTTATTAGATGTATGGAGCACAAATTATGAATATAAAATATTAATTTCACAAGTATTTTTACATATTTTAAGTTTAGACTTCACCAAGCCAAATCACTCATTCGTCGTTTTCGGAACATCAATTATTTTAAAGATGAAATTGGTATAATGTAGATAAATTTAAAATAAAATTTACATTTAGGGTTAATCAAATATAACTACATACGGTGTATCTTAAGCATGAAGGTGACGTGTCTTTATTGATAGCTAGTAAAGAAGACAACCTTATGATAGGGGTTAACATCAAGGAAGTCTTAGTCACGTGGCCAGCAGGAAACTTAAAAGGTACTTGTTACTGGCTCTTCTGTATTGCAAGTAAAATCCAAGAACAAATTCATATTTCAAGTTTTAATTTAGGAATAATATCAATATTAATTTCATTTTCAAGATTCATATAAAATCAGGAGGATTTCATATAACCTCATAACTTTTACAGAAAAAACCTAATGCTATTAATTCGTCCAATGTTCAGCAGGATACACAACGAGCAAAGAATTTAGGCTTGAAGTCAAAATCAATGGACTATTTCACACCCTAAGACTCGACTGTTTAATCGAAATGTGCTAGAATTTTAGATCTGTGTCCAGTCTGAACTATGTACAATTCAACTACAATGTCTTGTATCCGTCTACAGTGTCGGCAATAAATAAATTTGCCTGCCTTATCATTCATAACATATAATATTTACTAAAGAGAATAAGACAGGATTTTGTAAGATTATCCCTCGCTTGATAGACGTTTGTGTTACTTGGCCTCTCGTGTTACACACCTATTGTAGACACCATATTTGTAAATACATACCCGTGTGTTACAAAGGGTAAATATATTAATTCTATATCACCCGTTGTCTTCAGCTTAGCACATTGTGTTTCGGTAAGTAAAGCTTTTGTATACGAGTAGACATTAAAAAACCCCGTAGTGATTAATATAATTATGTAGATGAATCTCATTAAGTCTGGAAATCAAATAATATGGAGAAATGGCTAACCACCTTCATTAAAACATGCGAAAATTATTTTCTGATGTATATACAGCACCCATGTGCGATGGAGCTCTTCCTTTGACGCACTTCCTAAGTGTATTCAATAGGATGTAGGTTTAGCGATTGTTTGGAGTAAGTCCTCTCAGCCAAATTTGTTCACGTCATCCACCGATACAAATATTCGCCCATATCATGATTGTTCTACCTAAATATTCTTCTTCAGTAATTTGTATTAGCGGTCTTATCTGCTAGTGGCGGTGCAGGATAGTTCTCCGTTGAACGCTATTCAGCTATAGGTCTGAAATCCGTTGCGTGATTTTATAGAAGTACCGTTTGGCAGGTGATTTTAACAATTTAACTGAAATTTAAATACAATTTTTTAAAATAAAGAAATTCATAAAAAAATATTTCATAGGAGCGAAAGAAAAAAGTTTAAGAAACCTCATTTCAAAAAACGTGTACAATCCCCAGATGCTTTTGATGTATGTTGACACACAATGGTATAACTCAAAATATGAGCACTTAATTTCGGCATCTACGACATATTATTACCGAGGCCCTTGGAAATTGCCATTTTCACTCAGCATTTTCGGGAACCCCATTTCACTCGCGTGTTTCCTGAGACACATTCCTGAAAGTAAATATAGACAGCATTCTTCGAGATTGTCCTTTGTCCTTTCGTTGTATGAAGTATGTCTACATTACACAGTCGCCATGTTTACACGAATTTTAAACATATTTCTAAGTAAATAAAAAGTGGATTTCAAAGAAAATTAAACATGATTAATTAAAAACCACTCGTAGATTTTGATGACTCTTGCCAATTATGGCAATTAATTAAATTATTAAGAATATATAAACATCATAATCACGGATAAATTTTTACCAGTGAATGGATTGGTTTCCGTCGAATAAGCCAAAAAAAAATGTGAGGAAGTTCAGTTAAGAGCGTAAATAATAATAAGCAAACTAATTTTTACTGTTTGACGTAGTTATTACAACAAATTAATGTTGTTAATAATGTAAAATTATTTTTCATGGACCGAAATAAAATAAAATTTAAACAGTAACATATTTTTTTATTTATTTATTAATTTAACACACACAATAAAATTATAGAAAATAAAAATAATTTTTATCTCGTTCCTTCTGCTGTGTTTTATCGATGCACATCTTCATTATAAGTGCCTGTTTGTCGCCAATGCATAACTGTACTAGCCAATAGGGTGAAGTTGCCACGGCCATCAAATAGTCCATACAGACTGATACCATACACGCAGTTATCATTGTTTTAATTAAATTATCATGGTATTTAAAAACATTTAAATATTTGGTACACCTTTGCAATTATTTTAATTAAAATTTATAATATCTAGAACAGTGGTCATTTCGTATGACCGCCGGTGTTTCTAGTTATTTGATATCACAAATGGGCTTACTTTAGTTGTTTATATATCAATATATTATATATGCATATATTATATATATCTCTATATTTATAAGTATATACGTAATATGCACTTAATTTTATATACGGATCTATATGTATGAATTGTCCTTTTTAATGTTTATGTATTTTACATTTTGTTCATCTCCATAATTGTGTGGAGGGGCCACACTTCTTTTCGCTGTGTCTTCTATCCAATTGTTGTCTGGAACATATAATAGTGTACAGCCAATGCTCCGTTCCTAATTTTCATATTTAAACTAACCAAACATAATTTACTTGCCAGCAACATAATGTTGAATAGACCAAAACACAAATTAACATAACCAAAATGTAGAGTACATTAGTGTTAATAATTTATTGTTATGATGATTACTGAACATGCTTTAATCTTTATTACATAATGGAAACTACAGGCATTACGCTTTTAAATATATGTTGTATAAATATCTTAAATACCTTCATATGCAAATAGCGGCCCGTCCCGGCTTTGTTCGGGTTCAATAATTAATTATTGTACATATATACTTGATATAAAGTCCATTTCACTCATATAGTATACATATCGAATCTGGTACAACGTATCTTTCAATTGATAAAAGAATTTTTCAAATAGGCGCCGTGCTTTCGGATATAACAATATTAGTATCCCGGCCGTAAATTAAACTCAGGATTCTTCTCCCGTTAGTCAGGGTCATTATTAACTAAGGCGTAAAGTCGATATAAAACTTTGTTTGTTTTTTTTTTTATCCCATTCAATCGTATAAGGTCGTTCAAGTTCCTGTCATAAAGCTCAATGCTTTTGAATGTCATGAAGCTTTGAATGTCTGGAGTTGTCCTTTTCATAGGGCTGCCTATACGTGCTTACGGATGTAAAGCGTGCGAAATTTTAGCTTACGTGAAAATTCCATAAGATGTTAAGACACTGAGGTGTCTTTCGAATGCATGTTTTGTTACTAGAAATGTACCTCGCCTACTTGGTTTTATAACTGGTACAGAGTTCTCTGAATCCAACTTTACATGTACCTAACTAAGTGCGAAAGTCCACTGGATGTTTCTCGAAGGACCTATCTGGAGACTTGCTCCAGACAAAAAAAGCGTTATCTTGATCAGTATTTGGAATAATTTTCCACGAAAGATTGCCCAAAAAAAGGTAGCGAATACTTGCTACTTGGTAGCGAATACGTAAATGGTAAAGCGCGGTATAAAAATATATATAAGTCTACAAAATGACGCTAGATACTAATTAATAATCTATACATGTAATAATATTATAACTGATCGTTTTCTGTACATGAAGAATGTATGAGAAAAACTTTTATAATAGGCTTTTATTAGCGTAATAGAATCCAATAAATAGTTGTTACAATTTTTGTCTATTTGCCTGTCATTTCATTACGGTTTTCACTAGTGTATTGCAGTAAGCATCCCTTAATATTTAATGTTCGTTTCATTGCAATCCATCCATAAATAAAAAAGTTGCAAATTAGTACATGTATTTCTAATTAACAGAACGAGAAAAACCCAGTCGTTCAATAATGTAGGTTCTTTTTCCATGCCTGAGTTAGTCTTTCTGACGCGAAGCGAGTGCATTTACTGGTGCATTATATTCGTCTATTTTTCATTTAGCACATTTTACTCTAAATAAAAACAAGTTTTTTCATACTTTTTATTGTATAATAGACCTGCACGATCGAATGACAATCATATTTGAAGAAGATAAAACGTTTATTCCACATAAAGCAGAGAATAATAGAAAATAATACTTATAAAAAGAAAGGAATTAACACAATAACAATAAAAGATGCTGCATTATGCGGAAAACGAATACACACAGCTTTGGTGCGGCGGCGCTAAAGCCGCAACGCTGGTTTTCAGTGCGTCCGTCTGTGACGCATAGTTTGGGTGTTGGCGAAATTGGACTATACAGTTAAAAATCAATTAAATCTACTTAAAACTATGATAGAACAACAAAAGGTACCAAAGTCACATACAAAATGTCAGTAAAGAAAGTATATAAAGAGAAAAAGCCTTAAGTATACTTATCATAAAATTTTATCTAATGTGAGTACGTGGTTATGTTTGTTTTTGTATGTAGTGTGTGTCTATATGTGCACGCACTCATGTGTGTGTGTGTATGTATGTCTGTGTCTGTGTGTGTGTTGTAGGTATGTGTGTCATTGTTTGTTTGCTTTCGTATGTTTAATAGATATAATTTGAATGTTTGGTTGAACGATCTTACACTGTTACATTTGCGTCCCAACGTAAATAAATACTTGTGTCACCCAAACTAATGCCATGTTCACAGGGCGAGTCTTATTGCTGTAGCTTACTGAGCCAGCTCATTTGAGCCAGAGGGCTTTGTTACGACATGCTGACATGCGTACTAGCTCTCGGAACTGTGAACCTGGACGTGTATAGTGTATACATAGCGATGCCGAAGAAAAAAAGTGATTCCTTTCCATTTAAAACATTATGTATATATACTATAAACGGAACAATTATAAATTAAAATCAATTTTTGAATACATGAATTGATGAGAATTAACAGGGTTTCTTACCATTCAACACTTATTCTAAGTTAAACATATCGTACATTAACTCTTTGTGTTGCTTGTATTTTTTATGATTTGTAAAAAAAAAACTTATTTACTGACGTACTTTTTTTTTAATGGTAATAGCCGACAAACGAGCAGACGAGCCACCTGATGGTAAGTGGTCATCGTCGCCTATGGACTTTAGCAAGACCAAAGGTATCAATGATGCGTTGTTGGTCAGGAAATTAGAAGAAGGTAAGAAATAAAGTACTGGCTCTCAAGCCCCCAGCCGGAATACGACTAGTCGTTTGG
>DWPT01006798.1:0-11217 GCA_018251895.1 Agathymus mariae mariae
CATACATTTTCGATCCAATTAATAATTGAATATAATACAATCAAAATTATGGCTTTATTTTTAATGATGTCGTCACTACCCAATTGTTTCATAATAATTTAAATTATTCAGTTATTACATATTACAACAATTTTTCGAGCTTTGGTTCCCAATTAAAACATATTTTTCAAATAGATGTTTATTGGTAGCACTATTAAAGATGCGAGGTTTGCTGTAGTTGTCGCAGACTGAATTCTGATTATAACAATTATTTTAAACACGCGCTCTAGGTACAGTCCAAGGACAATCGAATAAGATCTTGTGACTAATATCAGTGAATGTGTTTTGAATTAAAAACGATGTGATATTGATATATAAATCTATTTACTTATAGTAAATGTGTCAACCCTATGAAACAGCGTCACACAGTTTTAACACAGAATAATATGCATGGCGTGTTAATATACGCGTCTGAGTCCTTGTTTATGAGTGGATGTTTTGAGCAAGGCACAATACAAAGTTTTGGCCGTTAGCATTGCGGTTCGAGGTTATATTTTGTAATTACTTTACCTGTCGGTAAAATCAAAAAGATTGCTTTTATTTATAGTACAGGATGGTCATTGAGGACCGAGGGTGTGTTGTGTAATTAATTACTTTGTCATGATAATGTTAACAGTATCCTATAAACGATTTTTGGAAATATTTCACCATATTTTTTGTGATTATTACAATATTGATTAATAAAATAACCTATCGTTTACTTTAAAATTCTGTCTTGTCCTTGCTTAATAAGGAATTAAGTAAAAAACTTCCTTTATTATTGTGAAAAAGATGTCCGACTATTTTCAAAAATCTAACGGAAGGTGGAAGCTGGTTATCGTTTGTAACGTAATAGCAGTAAAGTTTATATTATGTAACTAGTTAATGATACAATTATAAGTTATATTTATACCAGTGGGTAACATTAGACGGTGAGGTATATCGTTGCAAGACAATATTCACAAGTATAGAGTACGTTGCAGGAGAAATAGTAGCGACATAGTTTGCAGAGTTATGTGGAAGTAGGCAGGACATATCTTTCGTAGGTAACCGATGGGGGAAAAAAGTCATCGAATTACGTCCATGTTTTAGTAAAAAGAGCATGTTGCCCCCCGGAACAGTGAACTGATAACCTGATTAAAACAGCGGAGAGCCAGAGAGAGCAGAGCGAGTTGGGTTTGACCATTCAGAGTGGCGCCAATTAGAGGAGGCCTTTGTCCAGCAGTGGACTTTAAAATGATGATAGATAGAGGATTAAAATGATAATCAATTAAAACTAACGTAAAATTTATTTTAATATTGAGTGTTTCATTTGTTCTGGTATTATGCAAAGTCATCGTTAAAACTACTTTTATATTTTCATAATTTTACATTATAATGATTTTTTTTGTCAAACATTACAGGCTATTGTAAATATGTTTATAATGTGTATTGTAACTTAGCAACATTCGGATATTACAACATTAAAGTAATCATTATGATTTCCACCAACACGCAGCAGCAGCTTGGTAAAGTATGGTCCAGTCCTGTCTCTTCACTGTAAGTCTCAAATTAAATTTCACCCAGTATACCTAGTATTCAAGGTATTATTTTGAGTTCTTATCATTGACGATGGAGTAATGACCTTGGCATATTAATCAAATACTTGTAATTGTCAAAGAAGTTTAATATATAGTGTGATATATAATCTCAACAAAAACAAATATGTGTACCAAATGTGTGTGCAGAAGTAACTTTATAAGTGTATATTTACTCTACCTACAAATGTTTAAGGGACACTGTATCACAGGGAGGTGTTTGACTGATACTTAAGAAGTGGACTTTATTATCGTACCAGGGCCGTCTCAAGGTATGCCGGGTCCCTTGGGCACATAAGAGTTTGGGGCTCCGGTGACGGGTAATAATTGAATAACTTAAAAAAGGCCGTTAATTTATTAAAACCTAATAACCACTACCAGTTTCCATAGTTAATTTAAATTAATTTTTGTATGCGAAACGGCTCAATCGGACGCTAAGTAAAGGTTGAAAAATAGACTATGTTAACAGAGAGACTCATTCACGGACAAGTTAAATAAGACATTATTCTAAGAAAAAAATTCAAAACCGATTTAGTGATCCAGATTTAAATTCAAAAATGTCGCAGTTAACTCTTAGTGGGTACCTAGGAATATAAAATATTGTGCTCTTTTTTCGTGTAAGCGAATATATTTTCCTTTCAGTACCCCGTGGGCCCTTTTAATATTGATGATACTGAACGTATCGAAACTATTGCATGTTATTTATTTGTAAATCGTTATGCCACGTATGTGAGCATACATCAACAAGATTGTGATTAACACAACGACACGGAACAATATGTGAACAATAATATGGAGTAACATTGACAGGACAAAGCACATTTTGTGAAACATTAGTGAAATTAGTAATTACTTAGGTGTTATTAATATGTCGTATTCTGTTGTCATTCTCTGATATAATTTTAAGACTAAGTGGGATCACGGGTCAGGTAATAGTAACTGGTCACAGCGACATGGACGAGTTGCCAGTAAAAAGGGTAGCGGTGAACCTGCTAATTAACTCGGTAACTTTGCAACGTAAAGAGGTTATAATATGCTGAACTTAAAAATTTTGAGAAAAAACTAGTTCTGCAGTTAGAGATTGAGGAACCATGACAACGGCAAAGGGAATTACAATTGTGAGAGGTACGTAATAGGTAATACTTATATATATTATATAATATGGAAACAAATAATTATGAATGTGCGCACACATACACACGAACGCAGTGTCAAAGTTTGTCATATTATAAATATATCGGGTGTAGGTACTTATTTTTTAATTTATCATATCTTACAAGAAAATCTATACAAAAATTTTGAACAAACGGATTTTTTCTTAATCGGAGCTCTATACACGTGTATCTGATTCGGACTTAACGGATTTATTGATAATTGTTACATCGCGAAAAGCTTAATGCATACTTTTCATATATTGAGAGCAAATGGACGTTCAATGATTTAGACATAATAATAGACAAATTACCCGCTTATCCGTTCCTTTGCTATATAGATGAAATCGTAGTATTTCCGTTTTAAAGGGTCTTATAGGATAATCGGGATGTAATAAATATTATCTAGTTCACAGAAATTTGTAACTAAAATAAGTAAGTAAGTAATTGCATTTTTACCGCGAGCAGGGACAGAAAGAAATGAGAAGTATGTAATACTGTAGAAAACAGAAAATCTATGTAAGGACACCAATGGGAAGAAGGAGGAATACCAATGAAAGAAGTGTACCAAAGTTTCTGACCAGTGACTACGTGGAGACGTCATTTGTGGTGGAGAATCGTAGATGATTTTAGTAATTGCAGGTTTGTAACTTCTATATATCCGACCCGTAAACTATGACTTTTTAAAAGGCGAAAGAATTTCGTTTGACGACTTCATAGCCCAGTTGGTATTGACCGTGTCTGCTGAGCGAAGGAGCGAATGGTTTGATTTCCGACCGGGCAGGTATTTATGTGACAGATAAATGTTTGTTCTTGGGCCATGGGTGATTGTAATATCATTTATTTATTGAGACCCGTAAGTAATAAGCATGTTCTTGTGGGTAATCTAAGCTTCTGGGATTGCCTTGAAGGAAACTGTGATTCATTAACACAATAACGATAACGATAGTGTCAAAGAAATATAAAATCTAATGTAATTATGAGAAAGGTCACTAAGTTTGCTTTCAATTACGTAAAATCTTTGAAATACCTTGTTTTTGTTTGTTTGGAAATCGTTAAATTGTCTGTAATAGCTTTAAATTATAGGGCGTCGGATTACAAGAGTTTTCCCTGAAATTTTCATTTCGGATGAAGTTAGTCGAAATTAAAGTCTTAAAGGTATGAAATGTGAGTATTTGAGCTCATCTATAATTATTGTGAACTTGATGGAAAGGGTCTTATAATTAAATATTGAGGTGGTAAGGTGATATATTATGAAGTAATAGAAGGTGAGGACATAGAAGGGTATCTTTGTAATCTTAATTTTCTCTATAATTGTAGGCGTCTTTAGTGTGCTCATAATCTTTACTAAATTATTGGTGATTTAGAATTATAAAAAGATCGTGATAAAGGTTAAATCAGTGAAATGTGAATGAAAGTGATTCCAGCAAAAAGGAAGAAGGTAAACAGGAAGATGTAGAAATAGGGTAATCCTTGTGATTCTAATAATTGGACAATTTTAAAAACATCGCCTGGTAACTGTGATAAAATAGTTTTCTAATAAATATTATCAATATTTTGATTTAACATCATTAAATCATCTGTTTTAGAATTATTTATCTACCTTCGATCATTTCTTACAATCATGATACATATATGTAACTTGATTGAAGTTTGTTGTGTGAATTTTTAAACGCCGAGTATATGTTGCTGTTTCCACACATGCGAATCATATAAGTTTCTACCGATCAAAATCCAGTATGATCTAAATTATTATGATCTAAAGAGTAAATATAGCGGTAAATTTAGACTTTCGTTGCCGTGGGATGGCGTTCAATGGCATCTTAATGTATTCCTTTGCCGTCTGTTCCTGAACGTCGGATTAAATTTGAATTCATGAATAGCAATTGAACTTCAACAAGAAAGATCCAACCCATTAAATAATGTAGACATTGTTTTATAAGTTTGTTGCAACTAAATAAATAATTATTAAATGTTACCCGTGGCTTCGCTAGCGAAGTCATAGGGGAAGTATGTTTGGTTGGATTTTTCTTTAGCGCAATCCGATCAGAACACAAAACAGAGCATATAGGTACTGTAAACAATGTATATTGTGTATTGTAAACAATCTTCCATTCGGTGAAAAACATGGTAACAAAATGTCATGTCTGGTCATTGGACACACGCTAACTAAATTCTAAAACTAACGCTAAATTCGATTGGCCATGGGACAAGCGTGGTTATTCCAGTATACTCCAGCTACTTATCCTGTGAGAAAAAGTTGCCTACGAGCATGAAAGAAGGACAAAGTCATAAACGAAGTCGCACTTTCACATTTATAATATTATGTATTAAGTATGGAAATGTGGATAATGTTGAGTCACAGTTTGCAGATACCGTTGACGTCATTATTAGCAGAGTTCAAAGGCTGAGTACCTGATAAGAAAAGAAGGTACTTGAATGGCATCTACCTTTCAGAAGAGAATACAAGATAGCTACCTCCACCAAGAGTTTACAGTATTCAGTAGCATCCGAACTAGTCCCAATGGTTCTCTAAGATAGAGGATATACGTTTTCTAAATGTAGGAGAACATATGATCAGGTCAGATGGAAGTGGTAAGGAGAAAGAAATACGCAGAACTATTTTTTCAAGTCAAAAATGACGGAGAGAAAATTTCAGTCATGAAAGAAAACTAATTACCATGAAATTCACCAAATTATACTTTAGTGACATATTCAGTATTGTAATTCTTTTTTATGAGGGTACGTTGTATCCTTCTGGTTTGGATATTACTCAGTGAAGAATTTATTGTTTAAGTAAAATCGTGTTTTGAACTATAACACGACAGATAAATTAGTAAATCGTCATGATTATATCAAATTTACATTATATCGTCATGTCAAATAAATAATTCCTCAACTCAACTCTTGTTTATAGTGGCCCCGATTAGATGATGCCTAATAAATATTTATCTTTATGTCCTGTCCGTAAGTTTATTACAGTTTGTGATTTATTTTGTTTGAAAACAAGTAACAAATTTCAACATGGACAGCAATCAAAACGAGGACATATGAAATAAAAGTATTGTATTGTGTTTAATTAACCATTTATTCGATGGACCCGAAGTTAACGCAGCAATGTGTTCATATTATTTATTCACAATTATATGAAGACAAAACAATGCAATTTTGGAATCCAATTCTGTTATCAAACGAACCACAGTTTACTATTCGTACTATTGTATCAAATAAATTGGATATAAATTAAATGAAATGTAAACTTTTTCACGTATCACGAACATCAGTTTGGGCGTTGAACTGAATTTATAAATCGTTTCGAATGTGTAATAGAAATTAAGAGGAACTTTTTTGGGATAAAAACATAGACGTTTATGTGGTTAGAGAATTTTAAAAATTACTCAAATATGCTAGGTAGTTCATTCTTCTCATGGCTCGCTTCGTATCGTTTACTTGTGAAATATAAGTCAATTCATCTTAAAGAGAATACTCTATCATTAAATATGCCAGTATAGATAAAACATATTGACAGAAATATGTTTGTTTTTTTAACTTCAACTATCGTTTCTTATTGTACTCGAATTTTGCGTTAGACTTGTATTAAATTAATGTTGTATTCAGCGATTTATTTATGATACTTTGTTAGAACTATTAATAACAAAATGCGATCATAATTTCACAAGGAGGGTAAGGAGTGGTTGTACACCACATGTGGATTGGTAGGTGGACTTCACACATGGAAATCTCTGTGGTACGCCGTTTTCATTCATCAAAGCAAGTGAATAGTAATTTGTTATGCAAATATAATTTGAAAAAATACCAATACAGGAATAGACCAGATTCAAAACCCTAGACTATGGACTGGTGAGCTGCCTACCATTTTTCAAGACCTTCATCTATATGTTGAATATTGCCTTTACCATATGGCGGCTGAAATACTACTTTGATTTTACAGGCACTCATCATTGCGGCATTGGTTTTCATATCATATAAAGTCGAGTAATAATAAAAATAAACTTTTATAATGTAAACAATCTATGTTAAGTAATATAAATAAAATAATTTTATAGTATTATTTTTGTATTGATTTGTTCCTATTGCCTAAGGCGGTCCGTACCAAACTAGCTAACGAAGTAAATTACAACCTCCAAGGTGAAAAGTTTTTGTCAGCTGGTTTTAAAGTTCTTTTTCCTGAGACGGTGAAAAGTACGCCCGAGTTTCTTAAAGGAACTGTACTGTTCGGGCAGGACAAAAAATTGCTTAACCACATGTATTTAACTTAAAAGGCAGATGAGAAGTTTCGAAGTAACATTCACAGACGTAATCGGGTGGGTTAACAGAGGAATGAAAATTTATTCCTTTTTGTCAATTTATATTAAATATCATTGTTTTATATTATAACTATGAATCGAGAACCATTTCGTTTCACGTATTGCAAACTTTAAATTAGTATATGTTAACAGAAAGACAAAACATAAGTGGTAGACAAAATACTATAAAAATATGAATAAATTCTATTGTGTACACAAACACAAAAGAATTTAAAGAAAAAAAATGCAATAAATTTGAACATTAACGCTATCAAACGTTATTTTTATATTAATAGAAAACTTCCCTTGATTCGTTGTATAACTTTTTAATTAATGAACGGATTGAAATAAAACCAACTATATTAAGTGACGGTGATTGCAATATATTAGTGAAAACTATATCGACTCGACCAAGTGACTTCCTGCAAAACTACGAACTACGTACAGTTTCTTCTAAAAAAGAGAGCACTTATTTTTGGGGATACTAATATTGATCTATTGACATCGGTCAAAAAGACCAAACAATACAAAGCCATGTTAACTGAACCTGGCTTTCGAATAATAAACAAAATAGATTTGAACCATTGCACCCGCGCACCGGTCACAACATAAATGACCATTGACCATGTCATTACTAACCTCAAAGAACAAAATTTCAACGTTGAATCAGAATTAATTCAGCTCTACCAAACCAGAAAAATATATACATAGAATTATAGAAGTATAAATTACTACCAAAATAAAGAATTCAATACGATGATGTAGACTACACGAAAATGTTTAATAAGATCGTATCAATTAAATGTGACAGTCTACTCAAGGATTTTGAGTCTTTATGAATGTGTCAAAAGCAAATTTATTGAAAGTAAAATTAGCAAATTTAAAATTATTAACGAGCCACAAAAGGAATTGATTAGCAATACCCTAGCCAACAATAAAATAAAAAACAATTGTGTTTCTCCAAATCTGAAAAATGACGATAACCAGCTTTTGACAGATCCCACTGACGTATGTTTAATTTTTAATAATTTTTTCACCAATATTGGAGCGAAAATTGCTACAGAAATTTCACCTCAATATTGTTATAACAACGACTTATATATAATTCTAGAATCAAACCCAAATAATGGAAACCATAACTTGTCTCATTTTTTACCTTGTACCGTAAAAGAGCTATCCAAAATAATAGATAGTTTATATATTAACAGTAGTTCAGGGATTGACGGTTTTAACCCTAAAGCGTTGAAATGTATTAAAACTCCATTGATCCAAAAATAAATGTATAAATTTACTACTAGATGAAGGAAGTTTAAAACTTGCTAAGGCAACACCAATTTATAAAAGTGATTCCAAATCAAACCCAGGAAATTACAGACCAATTTCAGTGTTGTCAGTCATATCTAAGATATTGGAGAAAATTATATATAGCAGACTAAATGAGTACTAATTGAAAATATCATTTCTTTGTAAAGAACAATATGACAAAAACCATATTGTGCCTTGTATATTTATCGACTTAACAGGCTTTCAACGTGGTAAGTCATTCTCTTCTACTTAAAAAATTAGAACATATTGGTATCACAGGCGAAGCACATAAAATCTCAAAAACATATTTAGAAAATAGGCAACAAATTGTGAAAAGCGGCAAATATCAAAGTAATAATGAAACATATGACGTTCCACAGGGAGATATCCTTGGACATTTATTGTCTTATGTCTATTTGTCTTATTTAGTCTATGTGAATAATATTTATCAGGCAGGCCTACAAAATAATCTCACTATGCGGATGAAATATGCATGTTCTACTTCGGAAAAATATAAATTCAGTTGTACAACAGGCTCAACAAGATCTAAACATATTAGAAACATGGTTCTGATATAACCTTTTACCCAATAATCCGTCCAAAAATCATACGTAATCTTTAAGGCTAAGAATAAAAAAATATCGACTATGTTGACCTGACAATCAACGGCACAGCCCTACGCGAAACAAATCAGGAGAAATATCTAGGAATTACCCTTGACAGTAAATTAACTTGGAAGGCACACATAAAAAACATCGGGGAAAAGCTTTCATCTCTAGTAGGTTCGTTATATAACATTACCCGATGTATTCCATATAAAGCTCGTTGACAAATATATAACGCCTTGGTTGAACCACATTTACTTTACTTAATTGAACTATGGGGGTGTGCGGCTAAAAGTAACATGAAACCTACCCACTATCACTATGATTATTTTACACCACCAACCACTGTTTACAAAGAAACTAAAACCATGAACTTCAAACAACTATACAAGTTTAACACATACATTCTTATTTACAAAATCATTCATGAACTCTCTCATTGAAACATTACCCTTACGTTAAAATCTCAAATATACAAAGATGCTTCACGTCGATATAATCACATAAAATTACCTCGAATTAGAACTAAAACGTACCGTAAAAATAGTCTAACATTTGCACAATTATACAGCAAGCTTCCAAAAACTGTAAAAGATGCGACTTCATTAAAATAAAAATAAAAACATTGCAGAAGAACATCTTTAATGAAAATTCGTTTTATGAATCATAACGAAATATTTTAATTAATGCAACATAACAAAATTACATTTGTCAGCATTTTATCATTTGGACCACAACCCAATTGATATAATGGATTTGCATGTATATAAACTGTACCAGCATTATATTGTGTTGTATAACTACCCGCACCGGATTTATGGATATAGTATCTGTCGTGTGAATATTGTTCTCAAGTAAGTGATGATTTGTTTTTTTGCGAAATAAAGTTATTGAACATAAATTAGTTAAGCCGCTCCTGCGATAAGTACGAACAAACGCACAGAACAAAAATTCTAACAACTATTGTTTTGAGTTATATTGTATTAATAAAGATATTTAATAACAGTATTTTAGAAAGCGATCACTTAGAATTGTATTATATGTATAGATTGTATATCATCATCATCATCATCACCACACAAACACACATGTCTAGCGACATCTTAAATTCGAAATCTGATGCTTTAGGAATCGGTCCAGTTTCACCACATCTCAGTAATAACCGTCTCGTGTCGTTTCCGTAAATCTACTCAGATTGTACGTATTATTTTATTGTAAATAAACATATATATTTCTGTGGCATCGCTTATTATTTCCCATATTCTTAATTATTCTATCTTCTTAATTACTCTATAAGTATAAATCTTTAGTGTAGATAGAGCAAGATCGCGATGATAACTATTATAGGACAATCAAATACTTCCTGAAGTCATAGAAGAGTACTTCATCAAATAAATAATTATAAAAGTTCATGAAAAAAAAAGATAATATAGTTTTTTTATCATTATTTCTAGTCTATGATACCATAATGTCACCGCTACACCTTTTTTGGCATTACTAAAACATTTAAGTAATGATGGCATTTGAGAAATGACATTGCAATAGTATCAAATTACATTCTCAAGACTTATATTGAGCGCAGTTACAAATTTCACGACTAATTGCCACGAAGTACAACGACAAGCATCAGCAGTTATCCAATCCAATTACATTCGTGTAATTCGAGATTTTATTCGCGTAATACTTTTTTTATTAGTCATTTCCTAATTTTGGATCATTAATAGTTATCATTATTGTACATCTATTATGTACCTCTGTAATGTTCAGTTGTTTAGTTAATGGTTGCAATATGACTATAAATAATAAATAACAACCTGTCTCCAAAATGTATATAGATATGATAGCAATAACGCAAACATCGTAAGTAAAACACAGTTTTATAATTAAATTAAATTAATTTGAATTTATTTACTTGGATAAGCAGCATTGCTAGAGTCACGGTGAGACTTTTTACGGGCGGAAATTGGTTATACGAGCAGAGCAAGGTTTCTACAAGAACTGTTTTAACAAAACTGCTAAATAGGTTCTCCCACTTAGATGACGATGCTGTCATCACAAGTATATGTGATATACATATTGTACTATATTGTATATACACATATATATCTATACACTTATATGTATACTATTTTATACCACTAAAGCTTACCCATTGTCAAAGTCATCAAACAAAAAACAGGGCCATTGATTTACTAAATGGTTTGCCCTTGTCTATTCACAAATAGATTATTATTATCACGATATTACATTATTC